>WTSP01002888.1:0-47064 GCA_025331215.1 Actenoides lindsayi
TGTTGGTGGCCATGTTGGTGGCCATGTTGGCCATGGCAGAAGCCTACGAAGGCGGCCATGTTGGCAGCCATGTTGGTGGCCATGTTGGCCGTGTCAGAAGCCAACGAAGGCGACCATGTTGGCGGCCATGTTGGCGGCCATGTTGGTGGCCATGTTGGCCGTGTCAGAAGCCAACGAAGGTGACCATGTTGGCGGCCATGTTGGCGGCCATGTTGGTGGCCATGTTGGCCGTGTCAGAAGCCAACGAAGGCGACCATGTTGGCGGCCATGTTGGCGACCATGTTGGCTGTGGTAGAAACCTACGAAAGTGGCCATGTTGGCCATGGTAGAGACCTAGGAAGGTGGCCATGTTGGCAGCCATGTTGGCCGTGGCAGAAGCCTACGAAGGCGACCATGTTGGTGGCCATGTTGGTGGCCATGTTGGCTGTGGTAGAGACCTATGAAGGTGGCCATGTTGGCAGCCATGTTGGCCGTGGCAGAAGCCTACGAAGGCGACCATGTTGGCGGCCACGTCGGCGGCCACGTCGGTGGCCGCTTCATCGCCCGCGCCGGCCGGGAGCGTGCCGGGCGCCTCGTCGGCCATCTTGCCCCCCCCCACAACCCCCCCCAGGTTCAAGCTGAACGTGTGGGACGTGGGCGGGCAGAGCTCCCTGCGCTCCTATTGGCGCAACTACTTCGAGAGCACCGACGGGCTGGTCTGGGTGGTCGACAGCGGCGACCGGCAGCGGCTCCAGCTCTGCGCGCACGAGCTGCGCGGGCTCCTGCGCGTGGGCGGGTGTCACGCGCGCACACGCGGGGGGCACGAGGCGAAAGGCGCAGCGTGCCCGCATAGCTCCTGCTGCCGCGAGGCGGGCGCCGCGCGGGCCTGCCGCGCGCCCCAAGCAGTGGCAGGCACGCTCGTGCCGCGTGACCCAGAGGCGGTGGCGACCCCCCCAGGAGAGCGTGCCCAGCGCACAGGCCGTGGGGCGGGCGTGCCGGCACACGCGCACGCGGGGACAGGGGAGAGCCCCGCGTGCAGGGCCGGGCAAACGCCGTCTCCGTCGCGACAGGCCCCACGCTCACACCACATGACACGCACGAGGAGCAGGGGACGCGGTGCCCGCCGGGGTTACACGCAGAAACGCCCCCAGAGAGGAGGATGCCCGGGCGATACAGCGCATGACCGACACTGACAAAACCTGTGCCCCCCAAAGCAGTGGGTTTCTCGGTACAGGCTGGCACGCATCAGTACCGCCTGTCCCCGCGGTAAAGTACACGCGAGCAGCGCGGAGCAGCGCCCGCGCGTGATGAAAAATCAGGAGATAAGCGGTGTGCCCAGCAGTCAGGAACGCAACGGCCTTGCCCGACACACAGCATATACAGCTGCGCACAATATACGTCAACATACCATGTCACTCATGTCATTCGTCCAGATTTTGCCAAACAATATTACTGTGGGTTGCATCGTATCTCCTGAGCGCAGAGGATGTCGCCTCAAGATCACTGTGAAGCGCTAAGCTGATCTCTGTGGTCAGCTCAGTGCAAAGCTACGTGGTTACACAGCCTCCAAGCACTTCTGCGGCCACCTTTGCAGCACTAGCCAAGAGCCCCGGTGTTGTTACAATATGTATGTAGTTCTTCTTATCAGTTCATCACGGGAGACCCAAAATACAGAGGAGCTCAGAGACTCTACGACAAAATAGGAACTGAGCTTATCTCCCGTGCCTTCGTTCTGTGGAAAGTTTTACAGCCCTGTGTACTGGAGATTTTTTGACTGTACTGAGGATCATGTGCCTCCTGTGTTCTGCACCCCAGGAGATACTCAAGCCGTCTGAATCCACATACAGTTAGAGGTCTACATTCCCCATACAAATCAACAGAGAGAGAAGGGCTCCTACTTAGACTCTCAGAGTTTTCCCTCTGGAAAATCCTACCGTATACGTTGTGGTTGGGTAGCCGAAATGCTAGGCGACCTGATCCTGAATTTTGGGTGCTTAAACTTAGCATGTTGTAGCTAAATACTGAAGCACCACAGTCTGGAAACTCGCATTTTAATTTAGTATTTTATTGGTGGAACATTTAATGCACATTTTTTTTCAGTACAAAGATTAGGAACTCAGTTATTCTTTAAAACAAAATATTTTACAGTAACTACTTTTCCAAGTCAGAGCTATTACTTAAAAAGTTCATGTAAAATGCCTCAATCGTTGTTTACTGCGGAAAGAAACTCCATGATCACAATCTGAAGCCTTAATTCTTAGGCTCAACTCCAGTGCTTCTGATGACCACAGTTTTCAGAAGACATTGGAATGAGCAAAGCAAGCTCCTTCAGGAAGCTCAGATGCTGCTTCCTGGGGATAATATCTTCATTTTTCCTTATAATCAGTTACAATGACAGCCCCAGAACCGTGGAACAAAACACTTTAATGAAATAACAGTGTCATCACGTCAGCCACTGCAACACGTTACCACATAGATACGTTCCACATTATAGGTAATGAATGTAATCTTTTCTACATTCCACAGAATTTATTGGAAGAGAATTATGACAGGGAAAGAAGCCACATTACACATGTATAAACCTCTCCATACCTTCCTATATGATAAAACTCCAATGACAATGGTGCACTCCACAGGGAGTTGCTGTAATGAAAGGAACAACAGGTTGTAAGTATACTGTGTCCCCTGGAGAATTTCACAAATCCCCAAAACATTCTTCCCTGCTGCTAGAAGGATTACTGTGATGTGATAACATAGGAAGTCCTCTTACAGGTTATAAACTAGTTAATAGAAGGGAAACAAAACACAAAAATAAATAGCTGCTTTTCAAATAGAGGGAAACCACTACTCTCAGCTGGGATCAGTTACTCAGTATCTTCTTAAATCAGAATCCCTTCATTCGCTCACAATTAAAACTAGAATAATGGGCAAAATACAGCAGAAGTTTTTCACAGTAGTGACTAGATCACTGGTAAAAAATGGCAACTGAAATTTCACGTTGCTAAAAAGCAAAGAGAGAAAATGGGGAGAAAATAGCTTTTACTGGAATGATGATCTATAAATTACCTATAGCCTCTCAGGAAAGAGATCTTGGAGTCATTTTAAAGTCCTCTGAAAACCTCATCTCAGTGTTCAAGGGTAATCAAGCAAGCAGCTGTGATGAGCTTATTAGGAAAACAAAAATAACAGCATGCTGCTATATAAATCTATAGTACATCCAGTGTCTGTATATTTTGCAGTTAGAACAGTCCTTCAAAAAGGACAACGTAAAACCAGAAAAAAATACAATCCCCAGCTCTTGCATGAGAAGAGAGGTAACTGAACCGGGTTTTCAGTTGGAAAAAAGACAACCAGTGTATGAAGTGGTATTCAGGTTAATAGTAATGATTCTTCACTGTTTCTCATGAAAAAAAGAACTTTGGCGTAGCTGGTTTAAAACAGTCATGATTTGTACTTGTAAAACTCATTGTTACGAGATGGTTTGAAATGTCAAATGTCAAAAAAGATTTAAAAAGCAATTGTTCTTGAAGAACATTTAAACAAGGTTCACCAAAGTGTTTTGGACGTATTCACAGTTCAGAAAGGTCTATACTTCCTGGAGACTGTTTGCTTTTTTGGTGAAGTAATCCCTGCCCAGGGATTGCCAGAATCACTGAATCACAGAGTCGCTATGGTTGGAAAAGACCTTTAAGATCATCAAGTCCAACCATTATCTAACTCTACCAGTGCCACTAGTACACCACATCCTTAAGCACCGTATCTAGATGGTTTTTAAATACATCCAGGGATGGCGATTCAGCCACTTCCCTGGGCAGCCTGTTCCAGTCTTTGGTAACCCTTTTGGTGTAGAAGTTTTTCCTAATGTCCAACCTAAACCTCCCCTGACACAACTTGATGCCATTTCCTCGAGTCTTTCTCATTTCCTTGAGTCTTTCTTTAAGCATCTACTAGTTGAAGGAATAAAGTACTGGACCAGATAGACCTAAGGGAAGGATTCCTTCACCTTGGTTAACCAAAAATTCTTTTCAGTCAAACATTAGCACTCTATGCAGCTTTTAGATTGTATTTAAGCAAAAGAATGTGTATTTGTTCTCATCTCTTTTCCCTTCCTAGCATGTTCCCAGCAGTATGGTTTTTTGTTTGGTTGGTTTTTAAATTTATTTATTTACTACCTAATGGTGTCTTCCAGTAAAGCCAGAATTTGGGGTGATACACACTGACTTAGTCTGATGCAGTATTGCATGATGTATGCTTTGTTACAAGTATTCTTAACTAGCTATTTATTAACAGCAACCTGCCTAGTGAAGGTTCTCACTGATCTGAAGGTAACACAGCTGCCACATTACAGTCCTCCTTTAGAATGTTATTTTCACCCTCTGACCAAACCAAAATTCTGCCTCTTTCATTAAGTAACCAAAAGAATCAAAATAACTCATTATTGATCCCACCTTTTAGAAAGCAAAACATCTGGTAAGATAACAAATTCAGTACTCTTCGCCCTTATCCAGAAACAGACATTTCTCCATCCTTTGCTAAGTTACACAGTATTAGCTTCTAGAACAAGGTCAGCTCATAATCTGTTGGCCAACTTCATTTCCCTGGTCATCTTGGTTTGGGTTTTCTGTATCTTTTTAACAATCCCCTAGCAAATAGTTTTCTAGAATTACTTCCCAATTTCTTTTTTCACTTCTCCCCCCACCAGATTTCCACACAACTTCTTACCATCATAATCATATGGAGAAACTTAACTATATGGTCTATAGAAACTGCTGCTGCCTGGTCTACATTCAAGCTTTGAACTTATTCAAAGGAAATGCCCCAAGGCTTGCTCAGTTTTACCATCTCCTCCTTCGTGCTCTACAGAGTCCTCCTGAGACACTGCTTAATTTCTCATGAGCTTTGGAGACTAAAGCCATCTGTCACTAAACTGCAGGCAATACTTAGGGCAAAAATTTACCACTGTGCACCTCTTATCACCGCTGTCTATAACCATCAGCACTGGTATGACTTGGACATGATCCCTAACATTCAATCCATGCCACTGTCACACCTGCACCAAGCCTGCTCTCACTGATACTTCCCCAGTTGTCTACAGCAACTGCCAGAGAGAGGATGCAGCAGCTGGAACAGTACACAGCAGCAGCACATCCTCCAGTCCTTCCTCAGATCCAGTTCCATAGACTTCTGCCAATGAAGGTCTAAAAGAACCAGTGACCCCTCTAATCTGGCCTGTTTCATAACACAGGAGAAGAACTGTAATACTGTGTTCTATTCTTATATAATGGTTTCACTTAGATTTAACCAGCTGTCGTCCATGAGTAAAACACCTCTTAACTAAGGATTTCAAGAACATAGAGAAGCTACCATTAGCAATCTGCCAGCTTTAGCATTAGCTTTCTGAATCAGTATGCAACTTAACCTCCCTCCCTGGTGACTGTAAGCCTGCAAAATACGCTAAACATGCTTCTTTGCCACACTTCGTCCTGTTGTCATCAGCTTCTCATCCAGGTTTCTCATCCACCAGCATAACCATCCTCCTAAACCTCATAATAACTTAAACCTGGTGACAGAGAAACAGTCAAGAGAGACACAGCATATGGCAAAAGTATCCAAATCACCTTTGCTGCCAGAAACATTTGAGTCCAGGAAACAGAGACTTGCACACAGGGTAATTTACTCTACCATGAAGCGTTACAAATTCATTTGGACTGAGGTTTGTGCTGCCACAGCTAGACTCTCATAGCTTGTTTACTCAGCTACAGTGCACTGGTCTGTAATTTTCAGGTTAGACCAGTAGTAACAAAACTTGATCAACATGTTTGAACCTCTGGAATACAAATGTTGAAATGGTTATCTGGAGGGAATACTAGTTTATGTTATGCATATTATATACATTTTCATTGCATGTCATTAAATATGCATGAGGAAGTGATGTGTATGATAACCACGACAAAACGTATTTTCTGCATAGCTAGAATTAACCCTTTGAACTGCAACTGGAAACAAATAGGAAGCCAGTGCAGAAAGAAACTAAGTGAACATCACTGATGCTATATGTTGTATATTTTAGCTAGTGGGAACAGCCTTATTCTGTGCCAGCTAATGTTTGAACAGTTGTTACAGGTAGTTGCAAATACAATTCTTTAAAATAGATTTATTCATACACTGAGGCCAGAAGAAAACACTGAGATTAGCTAGCATAAACCTTTTCGGTTTGATGTGGAGTTACACGTAAATGTTGATATACCAAATCTTAACAGTGTGCAGGCATTTTTACCCACTGTTTTTCTAGTTTTATAGTTAAACATTTAGAGATTTGAAAAGTACACTAGCCCACTAAGGATCGAATACAAATTCAAGACCAAGCTGAGTTTACTCAGTGCTGCAGTCTTCTATCATGCCTCAAACCAGTGCTCAAGCTCTCTTTTATCACTCTTTTTTGGAGAGCTGAGTGATTCCAGTGGAATCTGTCAGATTTCAACATCTATTATTCATAAGGCATGGGGCTGTATATCACTATAAAAACACCCAGCTTAGTGTCCATCCACTTTCTAAATGAAATATCTATGCACCTGTAAACTTATGCCTAGTTTGCAAAACCATTTTTTACATCCTAAAAGTGTTGCTATAGAGCACTTACACTGCAGAGTGTGTATGTACTGATCAAATAGTGCTAGCTTATGCCACTTGGGCTCTGCTCTCCTACTGCAGCAACAGCAACTTGTATAGTTATTTGATAATAGTAGGCAGTATCTTACACCTTAAGAACTAGTCTCATTCAAATTGGATCAGTCTCTAATCGCCTTATTCACCCACAGCAGAGCTTTATTTTATCATAGAATCATAGAACCGTTTCAGTCTGAAAACACCCTAAATATCATCGAGTCCAACCATTAACCTAACACTGCCAAGCCCATCACTAAAGCATGTCCCTCTACACCTCATCTTTATGTCTTTTAAATCTTTCCAGGGATGGGGACCCCACCACCTCCCTGGGTAGCCTGGGCCAGGCCCTGACAACCCCATCTTTAAAAATACCACTTAGGTAGTGTTAGAATCCACCACACAATGGGATATTTTAAAACAAAAAAAAAAAAAAAGAGGAAAGAACTATGTGCTAGAAATTAAAAACAAAACAGAAACATTTAAGAATTGTTGGCTCTGAGAAAAGGAGAAAAATTGAGTTAATAAAACTTTCTAACAACTACTTATGGAGAAAGTACTTCAGATTACTAATTTCAGACTCCATTCTGCAAGTAGTTTCATCTACAGAAATGTCATTGAAACAAATACAAGTTTCTAATGCAAAATGACCAGCTACAATTTTTTACTTACAAATCTGCCTAAAAAAACCTGACAGGTATTCCAGTATGTGTGATTGAAATACATAGACAGGACAAAAGACAGACGATATTTGAAACACTTTCTGAAACTGCAGAACCCCGTACTAGAATAACCACCATTGTTCACTCCCTTTTTCATGACAATGAAGCTAGGCAGATTATAGACATTTTCTAATTCTTTATAAGCAATATTAACAAAAATGCAAGAACCTTAGAGCAAATCATAACACCTGATCATATTTTAACTGCTTTTTATTATCAAAATAAATTTCTAGTAAATTCAATAAGCTACTGAAATACATTTTGCCATTCAGTTCTAAATTGTAGCTCTCTCCAATTAAGATAGTCAATAAGCATGTAATAGGCAGTAAAACTTGGGGGTTTTTTACAGTTTGGGGGTTTATAGTCCGGGGGGCTATATTTTGATCAACTCTAGAACGTATGACGTGTGCAACTATCCCAAGCCAGGGATGACATTTCATTTGCCAGAGCTCACCACTGAGTGATTTTAACTTGCCTGATAGCAGATGAATTGTAATAGCTTGTGTAAAACACATGAATCAAGAATTTCTTACATATTACAATAAATAAGATTAATTAAAAAAAAAACCCAAAAGAATGTGCTGCATATTGCCTAGTTCATGCAAATGCTGAGCTAATTCTTTTGTGGTCCGCAGGTTTAATGCTGATATAACAGGTAGGCAACATTATATTCATCAGGACCCCACAGAACAGAACAGACTATTAGCTTCAGTGATTCTGAAGAACGCTAGAAACTGAGGTTTATAAAAGCCTCACAAGGTAATTTAGTTAATCCTCTTCTGGCTGCTGGACAGAAAAAGACAACCATTTTTTTTTCCCTCCCTCTTCTCCAGTGAATTTGCTGTTAATGCTTGCTGTCTTTTATCACATTCAGCCTTGACAGGACTATCTAGTGGAGATAACCTCAAATATGCAAAGAGCTGAATTAAGAATCCTTCTCTCTGGTTTGTAAAACTCAACTGTCAGCTTTGGTCTTTGACTTTTGAAGGCCTATTCTGCAAAACTGGATGTGCATTCATACATAGCTTGATATGAGAGTATTTGCTGTGATTACAAAGATAGAAACATATCTTAATTTTTCAGAATAAGCAAACAACAAGTTCAGGAAGCTGCCATTTTTCAGATCAACCTGTTCCGACCTTGGTTTATTCCACAGAGGATGCCCGGAAAGGGCACTCCTTAGATGCAGCTTCACAAATCCGGACATTCTGAACTCTGAACACTTCCAGCTTCAAACAGTCATAAACTTCCTCCTACTACAGTGATACTGTGTTACAGCCTAAAAACAGGGCTATGCTTTCAGAAAAGGAGATAGTATTAAAGTTATGAAAGTTGGTAAAACAGATTACAGACCCTAATAACCTCAAATGATAAGAGGAAGAGACCAGCACACAGAGATTATTTTCTTCCTTCTTTATAAGATACACAGGAAACTGGAGAGATTTATTTTAATTTTTCTGACAACTTGTTTGTGTGAAATGAAGAATGTTTAATCTTACTGTCCTATTGGGGAAAAATAGGGACCAATTCTGGGGGACCTTGAAATCCTGATCAGGAGAGGTCAGCTCCTAAATGACAAGACAGGCATTGGATCTCTGAAAAAAACAACTTCTCACCAGTACTTGAAACTATCATCAGAAATAAAAATGTAAACAAACAATATAACAAAGCTTTGAACAGTCCCAGTAAGAACTTTCCCCACCCAAATTAGGCTCCACTTAATCTGCTTTGAGATTTAAAATTCTGTAAATACTCCACATAATTTTCAAAACTTCATTAAAAAGAAAGGATCTGAGGTTTTACTTTAAATATCAAATGGACCAGGAAAAGTCTTCAAAAGATCATGCAACTCCTTTATTTTAGATGACTGCTTGAACAAAATCATTATGGGTAGGGACAGACCATATACTAATTTAATCTGATCCCAGAATCCCTCATGTCAGAAGTCTAATTCATATTGCTTTTAGTAGAGCAAGGCATAGAATTCTATTGCTATTCTATATTCTATTCAGGGAAAAATGGGGCTTATGAGCAGAAACAAAGACAAGAATTGGTCACTTTGAAAGAGTTTTAGAATTTTTCTTTGCTAACAACATGGGCTGTTACAACACATTCAGGGCACCAGCAAGGTCTTTGGCACTTGCTATAGCCTTATTTTGCCAGCGAGATCTGTTCTAACCAAGTTTAGACAACACTTCAATAACAAAGCAAATGACTGGTCTACTTTAGGATTCCCAGTGGAGGTGAAGCTGCTCCAGTGTCATCCAAAGAGTGTAATGGGGAGTTTGCCAGAAAAGGCGAGGTTAGATGCAGTCTTCAGAGGCTGCACATAAACCAAACTTGTCAAAATCCTGGCAGTTAATTGCAATGAAGTTTATAACCCAGGGAGAAATAGAAGACAAGTCTGCTGATATAACCACAGGATTCTCTCACTCTCATAGACTTTCAGAAGGAAAATTGATGCTTGATGATGAAGTGCACCAGAAATAAATCAGTGGTCATCAACCACAGACAAAGATAACTAAGCATTTCAGGGTAATATGAATCTTAGGAAAATATTACAAAGGGAAACAGACCTAAACAAGCCAACACAAGCCATCACACAAGAGAAGAGTTTAAGGAAAAAGACAAGTTTTCTCTGCATGAAAATGAACTGATGCCCTGATGCCATAGGTTAAGATTATTTTTCTTTAGTTTAATAGTTTTGAGGGAAAATACCGCTCCTATCCACACAAATTTTATGCATAACACTTCTGACACATTTCTTGCACTCAAGTAAGTTTCTTCACAGAGGATAGGAACTGTGTTTCTGTATGCAGAGATGCTATTTGCTTTATTAATTAATAAATATGGGAAGAAATACACAAAGTAATTTCTTTCCACTTTATTTTTTTATCCTAACATTTCCTTAGTGTAAAATTAGTTCTCAAAAGTGGAAATTCTATGAAGTTCTTTGAATGCAATATAGCTCCTCAGGCTTGAGTCTTGCTAAAAGGAAAGAAAAAAAAAAATAAAACAGGGGAAAGTAGAAAAATACTCTTGCATCAGCCTCTCCACTTTAGTTCAAATCAAGAGAGATAAGGTTACCAATTTCTTTTACTTTGCTTCATCCTGGACAGGGGAGGTAGAAATACACTGTAGGCAATATACAGTATCAGTTTACAAAAAAAGGATGAACATCCATTTGGAACCAAGGCAGTACATTTTTTATTTACAATCTGTAGCACAATGCAGTTGCTGGATTTTTCCAAGGAGAATAAAGTTATTTTCTCCTCATTAATGCCTCTTTTAGCTATCCAGGAATGCATGCATGGAAGGACTGACCAGGAAGCGTGTACCTTCCTGTTTCACTGGCTTCTGAACTTTCCTTGCATTCTCTGTACTGTTAGTGGTACCCTTTGTGAAGAGGTGAATTTCTGAGAAATTTGTCCTGTATAATAGAGAAGATCAAGAAATTCAAGCCATGAATTGATCTTTGCTATGCATCCTTTATATCATATAACATCAGTAATAAATTTAAAATGCATATTCTAGAGGGTCAGTCATAGCTCTAACTCTCTAGAAAAACAGCAGACAATGGAAGGATGTTCAAACATTGTTATACTGTGTGTATACAAAAGCAATAGGTATCATTAAATGAAAAAATAACATTGAGTAGATAGCCTTTTTATGGTGGCTGGTGCTGAAATATATGGTATGTTTAGGGATATTCTGTTAATATAGGGCAAAGGAGGCTATGGAACTGCAGCATAGAAATGTAAATACAATAGCTGTTCCATAAAATTAAACAAAAGTGTGTTTTTTTCTCGGGTACAAGATTACATTAGAAGTATCTGTGGCTGTATGAAAACTGAAGAATCAAATTTGTTTTCTCATGAAGGAAAAGAATATTAAAATCTAGGACACAACTACAAAGCCTCAGAAAACACTTAAGAGACTGGCAGATTTAGAATCAAATCTGGACATTTTATTTAAGAGTTAGCTCAAGATCTGCTCAGTTCAGGATGAGGCTTCTAGCAGATGGATGGCAGTCTAATTCATTAGACATGACTGAAAATTCAAATTGCCAGTAGAAAGTGCAACTCAAGTATGGAGTTCACATCCACAGGGTAATAAGGAATAAGCACACAAAGCTCAAAATCAAAGTCAAGCAAAGTAACACAAGAAGCCTTACATTCTGTGATAGCTAGCATAAGATGGGAAAACACATCACAAAACATGTAGAAAGAGAAGCAAAAAGTCTAATACTACGTCATTTTGCAAGAGTGCATCAGCTGAGTGAACAACATTAAAAAGGAGATGATGAGGACCTCATTAAGTCTGATTAATTTCTCACAGGAGTTGTACCAGGAGGTGAATGGACTGTCAGGTGGAAAGCAAATGGGATATACATTGCTTCATGCATCAGTATCCAGCTTAAAACTAATGTATTGTTGGAACTGCAGTTTCTAATAAAATGCCACTAATAATAGAAGATAAGCAATAGGACCTAGATCTCACAGTCATTAGGTTTTCCCACAGACATAATGTATTAATTAGGCTATATTTCTATAAATTATTACAGTGTCCAAGGGAAAAAAAAGCCCCAACTTTTGGATTAAAAGTAACTAATATCCTTGGTCTTACTAGGGATGCCACACCTAGAGGCAAACGGAAAGCAAAATAATTCAGGTTATTACAGAGACATCTTTCTAGAGAATATAGAAGTCCTCAAAGAGTATAGAAAAGAGCTGGAGAAGTTCAAACATTTCATATTTCATGTCTCCAGGAAAGCTCCCCTAGGCCTAAAGTGAGAAGAGAATCTGAATACATTATTTTGGGAGTCATGGAGCAAAGACATTTAAACATCGTAGAAAAAATATTCTACTTAGGCATGGATTCAGTCGTGTTCCTTTTCCTCATAGGGAAGGAAAACTCAGGGAACGTGGCAAAGGCCAAGGATTTTTCTTCATTGAATGCATTCTCAAAATCTTCCAGATACATCTGCAATAGCCTGTCCTGAAAAGTTTATGTATTTCACTTTTCCCTTTGAGAAAAGACTAAATCATATTTTATTTAATCCATTATTCTAATAAAATCTCCAATCTTTAAAGGTGCAAGAAAGTGTCCAGTTAATGTCATCATTAAGAACTACAAAGTCAATTTTCCATTTCATTAGAATTTGGACAGCTCACACACTTCAGAAGACTTCTAATTGCATTACTGATGATGAATTCTAAATGGTCAAAGCATGCATGTGTTGTGCACATTTTAGTGCCTTCAAGGGCAACACACTCAACAATTAAAAACTTTCAAATAAATGCTCTTGCAAACTTGAATGCTAAGCTGTACACTACATTACTAAGTTCACTGTTATTACAACCAATTACTTAGTCATGCAATAGAGTTTATGGGAGCACAGACAAAGACAATGTATCATCTCTACTAGCAGCAAATATAAAGATCTGAATCTTCAAGAGAACTGATAATATTTATTCTAAAAGATGCAACAACTTTTGCAGCAGTAGAGAAAATAAATACAAATGAGAAGAGGTTTCATTATCTGCTGTGCTAATCTATTCTTTAATGAAATGGGTTTTTACACCATCCTGGTATCTATTCTTACATATTAGTTATAAATTAGAATATCAGAGCAGAGGAAAGAAGTTGGCAGAGATGGGGCTAACTATAGGGAGGATACTCTCTTCATGCTAATAATTGTGAAGAATTTTCCTCTTTAACCAAATGAATACAAATTAAACTATCAAACAGTGCTCAAGCTTCTACTTTACATAAAAAGACATACTTTTTTTTGAGACAGTCGTTTGTGGCATGCTGTTGACTCTCAGCCTGGATTTATGTAAATAAAAGTAGATTTATCCCTTGTGCATATTCAAAATTAAAACTTCTATTGAGAGATATCCACTGATATTTACTGATGTTTGGTGAAAACTATCTACTGCTGTTTACCAGGTTTTATTCCTATCAGTAGTGACCAAAACTCAACTCTTCTTCACCCTGTTTCTTAATGAACATGGTTGCATTTTATATGCCCATCATTTATTCCTACACAGTCCTATCTATGGCAACCAAGTTGCATGAGGAGATAAATACGTCAAGCTCTAGAACATTATTTTATGTGTGAATACCACATTAATACACATACGTATTACAAACAATTAAGTTTTCCTACCCAAAATAAAATAAAATAAAATAAAATAAAATAAAATAAAATCAAAACTTGTGATGAAACTGTTAACATCACCATAGTTCATCACTATTTCACTAAAAGCTTGAAGGGATTTTTCTTTTTTCCTGTTGCTTCTCCCACACCCAAGTAACCAACTGAGGCATCACTCAGGAATTTGGAAGTCAGAGCTCTTTTGGAAGTGCTTCTATTGAGCAGGGACCTAACCTAGCTGCTAAAACAAATTAAGCTATCCATAAACTACAGCTTTTTAGTTTTGCTATGAAAAACATCCCAGTCTTTCTTAAACATAAAGAGTACATTCTCAAATTAGGTCTAGAATGGGAGATTAAAATAATTTACTGATTTTAAGAACTGTAATAAAAATTGTTGTTCCACTGGCTGTGTAAACTTCGTTTTGTGTCACATTTTGTTCAGAAACATTCAGTCTAATGCCTCTGTCTTGGTCTTTTGCTCAGATAATTTGCATATAAACTCTGTAAACCAATAAAGTCACCATATGTTTGAACTTTAGCTGCATAGGACAGGATTTATTGTCGCCAAACAGCAACTCCCTCTAGTGCTAAAGGAGCTTCCTCCTTCACAGCACACTAAATTAATCTCTAGTAAAGGTCATACTTTGCTGATTAATATCGTGTTCTTGTTATGAAGTTGCATTTGGGAGTCTTTTCTTCTGTTACTGGGCTTTGTTATATCTGCTAACAGACATTAAAATTTCGTGCAGAAAATAATTTTTGTGCATGCAAATCAGGACACTGTTGGGCATTGATGATTTTTTCTTTGAAACAAATGATGCTAAGCACACTGAAAAGCTTTGGTTTGCATACTCAGACCCTATCAGGCTAGCACTAAAGCTGTCTAGCTTCCATCTTTGTAAGTTCTTTCAGAACCTCCTGGCCTTTCACAATTTATGTCAAGTGTATCATTTCCAACAAACCAAAAAAAATCTGAAATTAGTCACAGTTACTCTGGGTGCTAAATTTGTCCTAGGTGTCGCTACTCAGGAGGTTAATATGCGTAGATTTTAACATGGAATAACAAAACAGAAAGTTGGAACACTCTTATGGGAGTTTTTGTCCTCTGCAGATAAGATAAATAAACCCCCACGCCCTTGAGTTACAAACTAGCTGTGTCAGATCAGTTCCACAGGGGACATTCCATGCCTGCTTGGTATGTTGATAACAGGGTAATATGCTGCTAGTACTATTAGACTGCACATGGTGTATGTAAAGGTTACTGAGATTGTCACACGCAATGCAGAGAGGCTTTGCACACATTATGAGTGCACAGCTTGAATTGTTTTCTCATGCACAGCAATGGAACAGCACAAATGTAAATGGTAAAGGCAAAAATCCACCCCACTGCTGGTGAGAAATAAGATTGCATCTCATCAAAGGTGATCAGAGGCAGCAGGAAAGCTGTCCTACCTCTACCACAGAGAGATGACTAGCCTGCAATGTTAGACCTGCCCTCCATCCTGAAGATGCATTAAGCATCATGGGCAGAAAAGAATAAGAAATGGGGTTTATGGAAAAGATCTCCCTAGAAACTCTAAACACAGTGCTCTAAGACTTAGATAATGATCCAGTGTCCAAAAATGGGATTTTTCAGCCTTTATAGGATCACTTATTATGACCTACTATCTACAAAAAGAATGAACATGGGAAATGCTGCTCTTGTTCTCTTAAGGGTCAGAAGATGAGGTACAAGCTGCCTCTTCTGTAGTGTATGCCCTGTGCAGATCCGTAGCTGAAAGGTATATCTCTGTTTGCTACAGTGTGGCAGAGTTCTGTACAGTGCACAAGACAAAGTAGCACAAGGTCAGGATACAGAGAATTAAGGGCTCTGCAGTGTGACTAGAAGGGGCGAAGACAGTGCGGCCAAGAAATGACATGGCACTGGCGCAGCACAACTACAAAGTACAGTTTGGCTTTCTTACTCCTGCAGCCTATACTTTTCTTTCTTTTTTTCTTTTTTTTTTTTTCCCCCTGGGATCAGCAGTACGCTGTGAGTCACACATAGCAGAACTCCTGCAGATTGTATGGCTTTACACAGCTGATACCCCACAACCTGGTCTTCATGGACAACCAGTTTGGCTTGGTACTCTGCTCAAAGTCTCACAAACTTCCTTCTTGCTCTGAAGAATCACCCATTATGAGAATGTCACCTGAGATTTAACTAAGTAACCAGCATGACTGCCCAGGTGGAGCCATGGGAGAAGACGATCCTCTTAAGTCCCCCAGGAATCTCTTAAGGCAGTGTTTCTATTTCCATTATGTATTTTGTGGCTAATGAAGCATTGGCTGGCATAGTTGCTAGAGTTTTTACATTGTGCATGGAGAGTTAGTAAGCTGCTTTTTACTGAATACCATATTAGTTTTACTTGACATGCAGAGTATATTTTTAAGATATGACATGTTATAGATACAGTTTTCTTTATCCTATCTGATTTTTAATATGATCTAATGTAATAACAGAGTGATTTGCTCCAATTCTACAACAAGGGAATAAGAAGATGTTTTCATTTCCAGTCCTAAATAGTTTTGTAATCTGGAATAATTTGCCCTTTGTACATATCTTCTTTGAATGAGTGAGTCACATATTAACTGCTGCTTCTTATGGCTCTAGTCCCTAATCCTGCATAACTTCACTCAGATAAACTGGCTCTGCAGCTGCTCAAATGAATAAAGTCAGACAGGAATACAAGGAAACTGCTGTTCTGTGCATCTGATCTTTGTTCTGTTGCTAGTCTTACTCCTACTCCCAGTGATGCAGGATTGGTACAGATGCATGTACATAACTCAGAGAACAGTTATGCATTTGCTGTGCTAACAGTGAACCATATACAAGTCTGTGTCATTACAGCTGTCAGGAAACAGCAAGAATGAACTGCTCTGACAAGGAAGGTTAGCCAAGAGGACAAGCCAGGATGGCAAGCAGATGGGGGCAATGCCCTTCCTAACAAGAGTGTAGTCCCATACTACCCGAGCAAGAAGACCAAAGCAGTAACAGTAACCATGTTCAGACAAAAACCCACTAATGGCCAAACAACTCTGCAGACACCTGACAGGTCCAAGGTCAACCCAGGGAGACGAGTCAGGAAGGCAAGATCAAGTCATCAAGGTACAAAGCCAGGTATCACAGACACGTAACATTATGTCAGATAGGGACCAACAGCGAGGCCTGAGCTGAACTGCATCTCCTGAGCCAATGGATGGGGTGTGCATGGATAGAAATGTGCATCCTTGTCCCATCTGAGGTTTCTCACAGCTCCTTATCACAACCTGGCTGTTTACAGAGAAGTATGATCCAACCTTACACAGTTGCGCTACACCCTAGTTGTCTGTGAACAGAGGTAGCCAAAGCCTGGGAGACTGGAAAGGGATTCCAGATGAGACTTACAGAAAAAGATGGTTACAGGCTGGTCAAGGCAGCTAGAGCCTGTGGGCTTACTGAGGCCCTGACAACAGCTTAGTTAAATTGTTTTGTATAAACTGTTTAGCTATTCGTTTCCATTTAAAAATGGAGTAACCTTCTCATATTTCTTAATCTCCTTGCTAAATAAAATGTTCAAGAGCCCATAATGTTCAAGAGCTCTGATTTTGCCTAAATCAAACCAACAGTCAGTTTCTGATTTTAGTATTTTACATTGACTGTTTCACTGTGGATTTATATTGTTTATTGTTTCACAAAGTTCACATTGTGAAAAACACATTCCATGGTTCTCAGTTCAGATTCTCTAGATAGACAAGACGGTTCACTAATTTGTTCCAAAAAACAACATTGACATATAATCAAATTTGAATGCAACAAAAAAAATCAATTATGGAACTGCATACAATTTCATGTAGTCTATGTCAATAAAAACTATTAAACAGTAACAAACTGACTTTCAGACTCGACTATTGAGAGCATCGGCTAAGCTTATTATTGGCCTAGCAGGAATTGCCGGGCACAATTATTTCTAAAAATCAGTCAATACATCTTTCCACAATAATTTTATCTGAATGTTTTCTTCAGACTTCATAAGGGTGAATATCTGATATATGGAGAGAACTGAAGACATAAGTATCCAGGCCAACATTCACTATGTTAATGGAACTGCCTTCACTGTCTCAACTCTTAATTTGAACATCTCGAACTTCACATTTTTTGTTACTAAAACCTTGTTGTGAAAGCACTGGGACTGTTTTTCCAGAAACTTTCAATCTGGAGCTGTAGCTGTATGCTGGTTAAAATTAATTTTAGATGTAGTAAAAGTCACCAGAGCACAGTAGAGAGAAACTGTAAATGATCTGTCCCGATTCCAGATCATTAGACAGCACATCAGATTCCATTATGCATAAGAGAACTGTGCAGTCACTTAGCTGTGCTTCCCATCATGTGAATGTCAGTTACATTCATGTTGACTTCTATTCCATAATTCAACTGACCAGATAGTCATTTTGCATCTTGACCAGCTAGAAATAGTTTTCACTTCAAGTCCAGACATTTCTTTACTATCAGATCCTTCAGTGCAACATCGTATTGGTGCCAAGTACTCCTCCAGAATTGCCCAATGTCAGCATAATGCTAACGCACAGCACTGTACCTAACAATCCAAGAAACCAGCAGTAGTAAATAGCAATGCTAAGAAAACCCTGAGTATTGCATGCTAACAGCTTGCAAGCCCACTCAGAACTCTCTTACGTTGAAATGTGGAGGCAAAGATGCCAATGAATGTGCAACAAATCTGCAGTCAACTGTTGCATCAGAGTTGTAAACAAAGAGGCACAAATCATTCTGCTCCAGCTAAAACAGTTTTCCTCATTGCAGCATTCCATGGGAAAATCATAGAATGGTAGGGGTCAGAAGGAATGTCTGGAGATCATCAAGTTCAACCCCCCTGTCAGAGCAGGATCATACAGGGCAGGCCATGCAGGAACATATCCAGGAGGGTTTTGAAAGTCTTTAGAGAAAGAAACTCTACAGCCTCTCTGGGCAGCCTGTTCCAGGCTCCATCACCCTCACAGGAAAGAATTTTTTCCTCCTGTTGAGGTGGAGCTTCCTGTGTTCCAGTTTGTGTCCATTGCTTCTCATCCTATCACACAGCACCACTGGAAAGAGACTGGGCCCTTCTGCTTGACACCCACCCTTCAGATATTTGTAAACATTAATAAGATCCCCTCTCAGTCTTCTCCAGACTAAACAGCCCCAGGTCTCTTAGCCTTTCCTCATAAGGCAGATGTTCTAGTCTCTTAATCATCTTTGTAGCCTCTGTTGGGACTCTCTAGTATTTCCCTGTCCTTCTTGAACCAGGGAGCTCAGAACTGGACACAAAACTCCAGATGTGGCCTGACTAGGGTAGAGTAGAGGGGGAGGAGAACCCCCCTTGCACTGCTGGACACACTCTTCTTTATGCACCCCAGGATACCATTGGCCTTCTTGGCCACAAAGGCACATTGCTGTCCCATGGATTACTTACTGCACACCAGGACTCCAAGGTCCTCCATGGAGCTGCTTTTCAGCAGGCCAACCCCTAATTTGTATTGGTGAATGGGGTTATTCCTCCTGAGGTATAGGACTCTAAACTTATCCTTGTTGAACTTCATTTGGTTTCCTTTTGCCCAGCTCTCCAGCCTGTCCAGATCCCACTGAATGACAGCACATCCTTCTGGTGTGTCAGCACAACCCCCCAGTTTCATATTGTCAGCACACTTGCTGAGGGTACACTCTGTCCCTTCACCCAGGTCATCGTTGAAGATGTTGAACAAGACAGGACCCAGTACTGACCCCTGGGGAACACCACTAGCTACAGGTCACCAACTGGACTCTGCGCCTCTGAGGTCTACTGTTTAGCCAGTTCTCAGTCCATCTCACCATCTCTTCTTCTAATCCACATTTCCTGAGCTTACCCCCAAGAATATTATGGGAGTGTACAGTGTCAAAAGCCTCGCTAAAGTCAAGGTAGACAACATCCACTGCTCTCTCTGCATCTACCCATTCAGTCACAATGGCACATGCAGAGAGAGATTCTGTTTCTTCCTAGCTGAGAACACTTCTGTCACATGGACACTAGCCAGTGCATTTTATCTAAAAATCCAGATTTTAACTTTATTGCATTTCCCCCTCCAGCCTTCCAATAATCCCCTTGCAGTCAACAGACTGCAGGAAAAAGTTGACACATGATCCAAACCTTTTTTGACTAATAACTGCCAAAATTTTATGTAGAATTTCATTGAAATAGGGATAAGCAGTAAATTCAATTCACTTCTCCTAAACCTCAATTATACTCCGTATGTGCTTGGTAAGAGCCCTGCATAGCTATAGGAACACAGTTCTGGGGATTAGGGCTGCACAGTAGTGGGAGGCTTGGTTTAGAGTTTTCTAAGAGATCAGGTCACTGCAGCGTCTGCAAGGCAGAGCAACGGTGTAAGCAGGAGTTATCCACAGAGCAAAGGAGCAGGACATAGCTGCAATAAGCACCAGAGTGAAAGCACTAGTTAGTCTCTGGCAGCTCTGAGGGTCACATCAGAGATACTGATGTATGCTTTGCAAATTGAAGCCATTATCAAACAGGACTGTGGAACAGCAGGGAAGGTGGCCTACATTCTTACACCAGCACCAGTCTCCTAGCTTTCAAAGTGAAAGGTCTTTGTTATTGTTTGCTTTGTGGAAGAAAACTTAGAAAGAAAGCATTCCCCACATGCCACCAGAGTGGCTCAGTGAGTAAGGTAAGACTAGTTCTGTTTGAAGAAGAATGGAAGAGAGAAATGAATGATTTGATGCCATCTGCACTTCAAAAAAAAAAAAAAATTAAAAAAAAAATTAAATCCACATATGTAGAGCAAAGCTTGCCTTAGTTTTTTTCTTTTGTAAGAAATATCTTTTAATACTGTTTACTTATATACAGGACAGAGCAATGACAAGCAATTCTAAAAATAGTTCTCCACTGCCTAAAGATTGCAGACAACAAACGCCTACCTGACAGTCATCCCTATTTCCCAAAAACAGTTTTGCACATTGCCCTCAGCTCACATAATTCTGTCTCTGTTTTATATTTAGACTCTTTATTCCAGAATACAAATCTAATAGCAGTAAACTGCTTAGTCAGACATTTGGCTTCCTATGCTATGGGCTGAAACTGTTGTTCAACAAACACTTTAGAAAAAGCAGAAAACCACAGCTAATTCTCCTATTTGGTTTTCTACATGGACTGCACAAACAACTTGTGTGTCTGTCCAGGGGTTGACTGGTGAATTTTCCCAAGGTGCTGGGAGGGGCCACAGCCAGGATTGCCAACAGAACCAGCCAATGGCATATTCAACTCCATACTGATGTCATGCCTGCTATAGAAGAGGAAGGCTGGATGGGGCACAGGGCAGGTGTTTTGTGTAGGGCTAGGCAATTTAGGTGTGTACTTTGTTGTCTATCAATCATTTTATATATTACTTCATTAGTGTTATCATTATTGCTGGTTTTTTTCTGATCTCCTTGAATTGTTCTATTAAATTCTCCTTCTCTCAACCCACGGGATTTGCCTTTCTCTCCCAATTCTCCTCCCCATCCCATGAGGGGGGTAAGGGGCAGTGAGCGAGGGGCTGCATGGTGCTCACTGCCAGCTGGGCATAAACCACCACAGTGTCAACACGAGGTGGGGGAAGAAAGTGCAGAAAGGGGGATGAGCAGCTGGGGGAGGTTGGCATTTTCAAAGACCCAAAAGGTTTATCAAACTATGACCATAGGTAATGATGTAACTTAAAAGCTTAATGGAATAATTTGTAACAAATTACCATCAGTAATAGTTTGCCTGAAAAAAGTACAGCATGTTGGGCAGGCAGCACCAATAGAATCTGTAAGATACAGAGTGAAAATCTTTATGAAGGTAAAATGAGACACTTGTTTTCCAGATTTCTCCTTATATGTTAAAGTTTTATAATTTTGCTTGACCTAGGTTCCCATATAGATTAAAATTGTATTTATCTTATAAGGCCTGCTGAAATGCAGTATGACCTCCAAGCAATACGGCCAATATTCTTTCTTCTTTGAGAATAAAGGGGTGATAGGTTTGGAAGACTGACTTAGACTGAAGTTGTGTGTCAACCTTGCATGAGGTGGGTAGCTCTGAAAAAAAAGTAAGTCTATTTGCCTCTGTGTAAGGAAAAGTAAAATGACTTTTAACGCTCAAAATATTTTCATTTTCACATTAACTTTTCATCAACAAAAATGAAAAATAGCCAAAGCAGAGCAAAACTGGGAAGTGTCAGGTGAGAATAAGCAAAAATGAGAAACTTTTAAATGGAAAGCTGAAAAAATAAGCACAAACAAGAGGTAGGAAAACAGGTTATGTGAAGAAAGGATGAGAAGGAACAGAGAGTGGAGTTAAGAAAAGGAAGTCTGAGTAGGAGGGAAGGTAAAATGTTTGTGCCTCTTAGCATTTCCTGGCCTTTGTGTGCATTTCTTTTTTGAGGATTTGAAAGCTGCCTAACAGTCGCTGGGAATAAAACCCAATAAACTAAAAGCCAAACTTAACTCCTTCCCATTTTGTATACATTCAAAAACGTCAAAGACTGGGACATGAAAAGCACTTTCTTAAGTCTGTTATTCAGTTACATCTATGCTTGTTTAATTTTGGCAGGACCTCATCCTCACGTCTGTCTTCAAGATGTTTTAGAACTGAAGTGTCTTAAGAAAATATTAATTATTGTATCTTCTTCTTCTCTTCGAGGTCTTCTACTCAGAGAGGCTGAGCTGTGCTACCAAGTCCATGTCCATAGTTAGGTAAAGAGTGACTAAAGAAGTCACAGTTTTGCCAGTCCCACACTCACACAACAGCTGGTATGTAAAAGAAATTCCTACAAAATCAGCGGAATTTAGGATGACTCAAGACGTGTTGCAAGACCTTAACATGTTCCAGTGCAATAATTACCTAATTATTTATAAATCAGGTTCCTGTCTTTTGTACAGAACACTAAGAATAAAATGAAAGGAAACTGCTATTTAATGCTTTTAAATGTGTCCTAAGAAAACTATTTTTTTTTATAAACTAGTCAATGAGAAAATCAGCACATTAAATGGAAATTTACCAAGTAAGTAATCAGGTTTGTTTTCAGAAATTTGCAATTAAAGCTAAATATTTTATACTATAGTAGCTCTCTGGTATTTTCTAGTTGCCAGATGTTTCTGCTTTGTACAGGACTCTTTGCCATTGCAGATTAGCACTGACATTATCTCTGGGTACTGAGTTTTGAAAGGATCTCGTCAGGTTTTGATAAATGCTTGGGTGTCAGACAAATAGAGAACTTCCTAGAGGAAGAGGAGCAGGCACCCTAGCCAGAGCTACTTAAAGCAGCTCAATAGATTAAGCCGTAAGCGCAGCGAGTCTCTGTACAGAGCGTGCAGCTAGAGAATCTCGGGGCTTGCCTGGAGTCGAGTCGGTTTTGTTCTTCTTGATGGACGCTTAACCCATGCTGTCTTTCTCATCAGCATGTGTGAAGTCAGACGAAGCACTGCAGCAAGAGGTGGATCTATTTCTCCTGACAGCGGACGGACAAAGCAGGCAAACACTGAGGGGGATGTGTCAGCCGAGGGCCGCTGCCTCTAGCCTGGCGCGCCGCGGCGGGCGGCCCCGGCCCCTCCGCAAAGCCGGCGCGGGCGGCGGCGGGCGGAACTACACTTCCCGGCAAGCTGCAGGCTGGGGGGGCGGTCCCTTGGCGGCAGAGCGTGAGGCGGTCGCCTTACGGAGCCCGTTGCCGCCAGTGGAACGGTCATGGCTCTCGCCGCAGCGCCTCTCAAAGTCTGCATCGTGGGTTCGGGGAACTGGTGAGTGCGGCGGCGGCGGCATCAGCCCCTGAGAGGGCCGGCACCTCGGGAGTGGCGGCCCCGCTCTACCCTTCCCTCCGGCCGTGCCCGCCCGGGCCCTCCGGCCGCTTCCCGCGCAGAGCCGCCGTGCCTCTGGCCCGCAGCCGGAGGGCTTCGCGCCGTGGCCGCGCTCCCCTCAGGGAGCCTCAGGTGAGGGCGCGGCCGCTGTCACCCAAGGCGACGGCCACGGTGCTGGAGCACGGTGCGGCTGCCAGCAGGGCTGGTTCTGCGGCGGGCTTCTGGGCGCCCTGGTGCCGGACGCGTGGGCTTCTCCAGCCCTCGGCCTCCCCCGGTGCCGTGGGTGCCGCTCGGGAGCGGAGGGAGGGAGGGAGAAACAAACGGCAGAATCGACAGAATCCGCAGGCACCCGCCCGGTCTGGGAAGAGCGTATTTTAGGATATTTTTAACGTGGTGTTTGTTGTGTGGTTTGTCCGATGTCAGGTGACGCTACAGACACTGAGCTTTCTGGGGTTTTTTGTTTTGTTTCAGGAGGACGTCGCTAAGTAAGCGCTGCCCGTAGGGCTTCTCTTAACAAGCCCCCTTTCTCCCCAGGAGTGTTGTCTGGGGGTTCCTATGTTACCTGGTTTATAAAGTAGCTCAAAAAAAGAGTTGTGAGATGCTAGGCTGTTTGAAATACCCTTTCTTTTTCAAATTGGTTATGGGGAGGCACACACACGTTTGAGATGAGTTTTTATTGCTGTATCTATCATTAATTTATAATTAGATTTAAATAAATTTACTGTTGTGTTCCCTGGAAGCAATAGGTTTACTAATCATCTCTCTATGAGGAGCATCATGTTGTTATTCAGTTTCTCTGCCATTCCCCATCACTGTTTTTACAACTCTACAACGAGTAAGTTAAGTACAATGTGTTAAATAAATGTATCTTCACAGTTTGCCGCTTTCATTACGGATGCTGAGCATACGTTATTGCTGATAACATTCTGGGTTTTTAAGACTAAATCTAAATTCAGAGGAGTTTGGTATAGAGCAAGGGACTACAGTTTGTTAAACAAAACTTCACAGCCTTTGGTCAAAGTGATCTTAAACTTGTTGCTCTCCCCCTACTCCCTCTGTCCAGTTGGCAGTTCCTCGTATTTCTGACTATGCAAACAACGCCACAAGCCAAGTTGTGTTTTTCTTTGTGGTGGCTTGAGGGAACGGCTGGCATTTCAGTGCAGTATCTCTTGCTTTCCTTGCACTACCTTGAAAGATGAGCAGGGAGATACTGTACAATACATACATGCATACAGTATATGTCAGAAAGAAATGATGTGGTTAGACCTGTCCATTTTTTAGTATTGTTGCTGTTCTTCCATACTCAAAATCTAGCAGAAAGTTTTACAGAAGGCTTCACTGCTTTTGTGTTTGATTCACCGTGAAACACACTTGGAGAAGAGAAAGGGTTTGTAAATAGTACCCACTAGCAATAACCACGTGCATATATATTTTGTTTTCACCTCACTGGATCAGTTTGATAACAAGAAAAGCTCCTGCCTAATGGGTTGTATATTTGGGTGGCGAAATGCTCATATCTGTGATGCCTATAGAAAGAGATAATGCTGTTACTGGGCTATCATCTTTTTTGAATAAATTTATTCAAATAACTGATAGCTTCTTTCATATTAGTAGCAGTGTGGCGATATATAGATACATGGGGTTTTGTTTGGGGTTGGGTTTTTTGTGGTAGCAGGAAAGCGGAAACCATCAAATCAAAAATTTAAAATTGCAAATTAGATGTGCAACAGCTCTTTCCCCCCACCCCCCAACGTTTCTGCAAGCAATAATTCTTGCAGAGATAGATGGCTTCTTCCTCAGGCTCCAAGAGATGACAGACACCAAATCCTGACTGAGCACTGTGATTGGGTAATGTATTATTGCATGTATGCAACCATTGGACTAAATAGCACTTCATTTGAATTTTGTGCATGTCTGCATGTAAGTGACATTTTGAACTGGGCCTGTGGTTCTAAAGTGGAAGCTTTTAACGCTCAAAAGCAGGCACATAAAAGTGCTTCAATTTCTTTCTACGCATCTCATCATTGATATTTTGAGGTTATGTACTTTTGAAGCCTGGATAACTGGACTGGGGTTACCTAAATTGTAAGCAAGTAGGAAGTTGGATTGAGTCGTGTTCTGCATCTTAAGCAGTTTAGAGGCTGTGGGGTTTTGGGTTTCTGTGAGATGATTCTGCCTCACAAGTGCCGGTGACTGTACAGATGTCTTTGACTTCTCCGAGCCCTTTAACCTATAACTGGGATTAAAAAAACCCAGAACACTAAAGGAGCTTGATTGAATAGTGGCCATTTAGAAGGGCTGAGCCAATCACCTTGGATGATAAATTATTTCTAGTCAGACTTGTTTGGTCAGTTTACAAGGGAGAAGGTCACCTTAACAATGAAGTTGACTTGGCAGAAGTCGCTCATAGCTGATGGAAGGTCATGGGATGGGACAGATAGTTCACAAGGCAGGAGCAGGAGCTGAGCTTTTCACTGGCCTTGTCCATTTAGGGTTGCTCAGCTGATGGATAAGTGATTGTATTAGGATCTTTAGGATAGAGGATAAAATAAGCTTTCTTGAATATGAAGAAAGTACACCTCAGGAATATGCCTTGGAGCCTTAGAATTCAAGGACAGGGCCTAGATTCAGTTAAACACTGCAGATGCTCCCTTGGACAAGTGCTATAGCCTGCTCTTCTGAGAACACTTCCAGGGCAGGTTAACAAAGTGTGCACAGCCAGAATTTATCTGTTTTGATAGAACCAGATGTTAATTAATCTGATTGCCCAACTTGAACAGAAATTGTAGAGCCTGGAAAGAGACAGGAAGTTGCCAGGACAGAGTGGTCCATACAGGTAGGAAGCTGCTGTAGAAAATTGGGAGGTAAAACTTGCGGCTTAACTGAGGTGATTTTACAGGGAGAAGTGGTAGGGCTAAATAATGATACTATTTGCACTTGCATATTCTGACTTCTGCTGGTGCTGGTATCAGGGCAAGTTTAGGAGTTTCTTGGTTTGGGGCTTTAAAGTGATGGGGGGGGAAGCAGACCAACTGTGATGCACTGTAACAGTGAAAGGCAGGAGACAAAGTGAACCTCAGATACAGCTCCACAGAAGTGATGCATAAGGGTATGTGCTTGTATTTGGGCATACCTTTGATGCTCTTTGCTGTTTGATGTGCAACTACCGTGTATTGGTTGTATAGCATTAACCATCCATCAGAGCATGTTAGAGTTAAAGTTTGTGAGGGGAATCTTTCACTGTGATTTTCCTCTGTAACTGAGCTGCTGCAGGCACCAAGTCTCGCAACCTGGCTCACACTAGAAATGTTAGTACTAGGAATAAATTGGCAAGAATTCCCGTTCCTTTGCCTTGCACTGTGTCAGGAGCATGCAAGAGGAGCCAGACATTCCAGTAAACTGTTTCAGAGTACACACTGAGAAGTATTAGGGCACAGAAGAGAACACGAGCTGCTTGTTGGATTAACAGGTGTGGGGAGACGGTATTTCACCTTGGATAGAGAAATCTTGGACTTGGTGTCGGCCGTTTGACCTTGCTTAATTCAGTCCTGTAACAGTTGCTGCAGCATAACAGGAAATGAGGAACTAGAGAAGCCAGTCATGACAATCTTCTTAAATTTAAAAACTAAGACTAGGCAGACTTTCACTTCTTTAATACTACACTCAAAGGCTGAAAAAAAAAAAAAAGACACAGCATTTAAGAGTTAAATAGTAATGGAATTAATGTCTTGCTCAAGTAGTACACGCTACCAAACTTTATTCTGGCAAAGCACGTGAAAATCTCAGTTAGAGAGTTGCTGAATCAGTTATTTCTGTATTTATCAAGACGAAGCACGCCCAATGTGTAATGAAGTTCAAAACTGAAGACAGTGATTTGCCAGGATCCAGACTTTGTATATAAATCTGCAGTAGTAAATGTTCTTTTGTTCAAGGAACTTAAATCACTTTCTGAGGAACGTGTACCTGTGTTGTGTTGAATGTGATTAATATGTTTATATGGAACTGAAATTTGGGGGGTGATCTGGTGAGTTGTCCTCCATTGGGGCAGAAACCACTCTGTGTGCGTGCAGATCTAGAATATGGGCTTGGCAGGAGATGGCTGATAATCATAGAATCATTTTGGTTGGAAAAGATCTTTGAAATCATTAACAACCATTGCTAATCCCACCACTAAACCATGTCCCTAAGCACCTCATCTAAATGTCTTTTAAATCCCTTCATGGATGGTGACATCACCACCTCCATGGGCAGCATGTTCCAGTGCTGAACAACCCTTTCAGTGAAGAATTTTTTTTCCTAATGTCCAACCTAAATCTCCCCTGGCACAACTTGAGGCCATTTACTCTTATCACTTGTTACCTGCAAGAAGAGACATACCCCCAGCTCTCTGTAACCTCCTTTCAGGCAGTTGTAGAGAGCAATAAGGTCTCCCCTGAGCCTTCTTTTCTCCAGGCTTAACAACCCCACTTCCCTCATCTGCTCTAGACCCTTCACCAGCTTTCTTGCCCTTTGAACATGCTCCAGCACCTCAATGTTTGTCTTGCAGGGAGGGGCCCAAACCTGAGCACAGTATTTGAGGTGTAGTCTCACCAGGGCCGAGTACAAGAGGATGGTGATTTCTCTGGTCCTGCTGGCCACACTAGTGCTGACACAAGGCAGGATGCTGTTGGCCGTCTGGGCGTGTTGCTGGCTTATGTTCAGGTGGCTGTTGATCAACACCCCCAGGTCCTTTTCTACCAGGCAGCTTTCCAGTTGCTTGTCCCCAAGCTTGGAGCATTGCATGGGGTCACTGTGATTGATAAAGATATTAAACACAGTAGACCCCAATACTGAGCCTTGGGAAACACTGCTTGTGTCTGGCTGCCAGCTGGACTTTATTCACCACAACTCTTTGGGCCTGGCCATCCAGCCAGTTCTTCACCCAGTGAAGAGTACACCCGTTCAAGCCATGAGCAGCCAGTTTCTCCAGGAGGGACCTGTGGCTTCTGTGTCACCTCCTGAACACAGGGGAATTTGTAATTGGTGAAGTGTTATCAGAGAAATAAATTCCAGTCTTTTAAGATGTACAGTTTTATGGTTTAACTGAAGAAGGTCTACTTAGTATGCTATAATTTTTTTCTGCCACTACTTAGAAAGTGACCTTAGGGCCTGTGATAGCAAACATCTTTAATATAGCACAATGAGTTGTGCCATATTAAAAGCTCTCCAAGCAGAATGGTTTAGTTGCCAGCTATGAGTTCATTCCAAGCACTGTCCATAATAAATTTTGGAGAGTGTGTGAGTACAACTAGATTTGAAAAGTTAAAATGTTCTTACCTCTTAATAAAGTGTGCATATGCACTCTCTGAAGTCTCAGGTTGGTGACTCTGTTTTTATAGCATCTTTATACATTTTGGTTTTTTTTAGGCTGCCACCTCCTGATCCCAGTAAAGGAAGTTAGGTTAGCAGGTTTCATAAAATTGCATCTCTTTCTTCCATATAGCATTCAGACTAGGAATGGTTGAGAAGGTTGCATTTGTCCCTCTTCTTGTAGGTGGCTTCAGGAATTCTGATTAATTTCATTCTTGCTTAGAAATTTAAGTAGTAAAATTGATCACTGTCCTACAGGTTTCACTGTGTGCTGTTCTTGGGGGAAAAAGTGTTCTTGGGGGGGGGGGTGTGTGTGTGGAATGTGTAATGGAACTGTCTGGCTGCAATTTCAGAGGGTGACATAACAGTTAAATTCTGTGAGGTTGGCAGCATAACCATAAAGCTTAAGATTTCTGCATTATATAAATGCTTTTTGCCTTTAAATGCAATTGTACAGCAATTGATGGCTCAGTCATCTTGGCAAAGAAAGCATCCTGCTTCTTCAAGGTGAAAATGACCCATTTTTTTAAAGATGTGTCATTTTTATCACTGCTTTGAAGATATAATCCATTTGGTTTGTGCAAATACAGTATCCCACACTCTCACTGGATAGCAAATAAGCAGACAAAATCAGAAAGGATGTTTTCAGTAAATGCTTCAGTCCAACCTCCGTTAGGTATATTTGAGAGAACACAGCAGGTGTGAATGACTGGTGTGTTTTTCCACTTGTTTTACTCTGTCAACAATGTTACGTAGTAACTGGGCCAGTAACCTGTGATTTCCTATTTATTTTACAGACAATCTCCTTCTTCTAGGGCAAAATAATACGGGTTTTTTCAGAATATTGTTTTTTTCTTTTCTGCAGGGGTTCTGCGGTTGCAAAAATAATAGGCAATAATGTAAAAAAATTGCAAAAGTTTGCTTCCACGGTGAAGATGTGGGTCTTTGAGGAGAATGTTAATGGGAGAAAACTGACAGATATAATAAATAATGAACATGAAAATGTGAAATATCTTCCTGGATACAAGCTGCCAGATAACGTGGTAAGGCTCGGAAGCTAAATTCTAGGAGAATTTGGAGTAGAGGGAATATTGTTCACACTGTGAATGGAGGTAGAAGTTTGTGTTGCTAATGCTGCTAGGTTTTATCCTATTTCAAATTGTATGCTATTTTACTGATGAGATCAGAGATTTGAGCAAGTAAAGTGGAATTATGCAAGTAGAGAAGTTTTTTGGGTTTTGTTTTTCTTCTCCTCAGTCTCACTGTTCTTTTAATGTTAGTTCAGCTTCTGTCTAGGGAAAGCAAACGTGAAAATGAGGGCAAGATTAACAGCTCTGTCAATACCTATTAGAAATCTGACAGCTCTGATGATACCCATATCTGGCCTCAACTTTGGAAGGGAGCTGATGGGTCAGTAAGAACTGAAGGGATTTCAAGTATTCAGAAACACTTACCAAGTATTACAGGATGAGAACTAGAGTATTTCTCAGGCAAACTGCAAGCTGTTTGCAGTTTATCTGGTTCTCAGTGTTTCATCTGTGTGCAGTTAGACCATCATGTTAGATGTAGCATTGCCAAGGGCAGAACAGGGGGACTCCATATGTATTCTGTGTTGGTGTAACATGATGAGGAGTCTCGCCCCCAGAACATTATAGGAAGAGGCTGCAGCAGCTGACGCTTCAGCAGGGATGTTGGGCAGGAAAGATATGAACTGTCATGCATTGCAGTTTTCTCTTTAGCCAGAATGCTGAAATCCCATTTCCCTGGCCTTCAGCAAGTGTGGTGTTTCTGTCCTCCACTACCTTCTCATGCAAGTTTGTTGTCTTTAGCAATTGTGGAACTTATTGCTACATTTTAAACCCGAGTGTTATTTTAAGGTGGTGAACAAGTGTTCGGAAAAATAGAGTCTGGCAACTGACTTCAAGGTAGGTTACCTTCTTAAAGGGTAAACAAAACACCTATGAGTACAGAGAAAGAGAATATAAATCAGTAGGCGTAAAAGACCTGGAGAAAACATTTGAGAATATAAGGCACTTAGTAAAGAAACTACTTTTCTGCATGCAATAGTTTATCAAAACTTGAGATTAATTTTATAAAGAGAAGGCAGCTTCTTATTTTGTTTTCTTACTCCAAGTATTTGTTTGAATATTATGGAACATTTTGAATTTTTGTGGCACTAACCATACCAGTAGCTGTGAAGATGCCTCTCTCAAGACACGAAGTACCTTGTTTGAAAACTTAAATTCTTTTCTGGGAAGTTTAAATTACTGCTTATTTGCAATGATGAAATGCAGTATTTTGTAGCATTCAGTATAAGAGCAGAATATGCTTTGTAACACTTGGGTGTAATGTTAATTTTAGAAGTTGTGTGTCCTTTCTTTCTCATAACTACACAGGTTGCTGTCCCAAACCTTAATGAAGCTGTACAGGATGCAGACTTGCTGGTTTTTGTCATTCCTCATCAGTTCATTCATAAAATCTGCGATGAAATCACAGGACGAGTACCCAAGAAAGCGCTTGGCATAACTCTCATAAAGGTATAACAAGTACTCTGCATTATTAACCGAGAATGTGTCATGGCTTGATGTTTTGATACGAAATGTCTCTCTCCGTTATTCACTGATTGTTGCATTAAACCTTTCTAGATCTAAGATTGGAATCTGTTTTGGTCATTAGTGGATTGTTATGTGGTGTTTTATTTTAGACTAGCACTGGCAGGAAGAGAAAAATGAGACTGTTCACAAGACTTTTAAGAAGTAAGAGGGAGCTAATTAAAAATAGAGTTTTGCATCACCAAGCTTTCCAATCTTTTATTTGTTGTTTACAAATGCATCATTAAATGGAGAACAGAGCAGAAGCATAATGCTTTGATTGTTGCCGCACATCCCACATGCTGACTTGATCATTTGAAGAACTGCTGAGGGAATTTCATGTGACTGATAGTGCTCTTGTTCATGTCGAATATTATCTTGCAACAAGAGAATCTGTTTAGCATGGTGCAAAAAGACAGTTCCAGCATAGGAAATACGAGGAGCAGAGGTACAGGAAGTGTTTACTATAGTGTTTGTAGTTTTGGTGGCAGGAGAATTTTTAAATGTGGATGAGCTGCCTTTTTTTTTTTCTTTTCTTTTTTCTTTCTTTCTTTCTCCCTGCTGTTTATTTAGCTGCAAAGAATAAGATATTCCCACAAGGTTTGGAAGATTCTGATTTATTGTTGCTTTGTACTTCGTTGAGAGTAGGCCATTTTCTTAACACACATTCTCATGTTTACTGTCATTTCTGGAGAATGATACCTTTATGGATCTGTGCTTAAAAAGAACAGAAACCTCCTATCACTACTTACTGCAAGCTTTTCTCTAGTTTGGCTAACTAAACCCACCAAGCTGTATTGTTCTGTCAGTCCTGACCTGATATATCCCTGAGATGTATGAAAAAGTAATGCTTCCCAAGTGCACTTGCTGCATTTTGTAGAAAACTGTCATACTGTTGAAGGATAAAATAAGGGAGTGTTAAGAGCTGAATGCATAGCATCAAAACCACACAACTGTCCTAGATGTCCTTAAGTTTATTGCTTTGAAGTTGTCCATTTATGCCTCTTCTGTAAGCTCAAGATAAACTTTGTTCGCCTTTAATTTGCTAAATGTGATTTATGTTCTCATGTCCTCAGTGCCAGGAATAACTAAAGAAATTGGTGCAGTAAATGAGGACTTATGTTGGCATATTTGAAGTTAGAGTCTGGGCCTGTATTCCTTTAGGATTACTGCTCTGAGTATTGATTACCAGTGCTTTAATGGAGTGTTGTGATTAATGGCTATGTTTAAAAAACAAAACAAAACAAAAAGCCCTTGCTTTGTGTAGTGTAAGTAAAATAGTGTCACCTGGCATACCTAAGCAGAGTCGATTATTAGGCAGCTTCTCACTCTCACCTTACCATACTGCAGGAGAATGCAAAGTAGATGTTAGTCTTTATGAAAAGGCATAACTTTGCATCATTAAATCATCGTTTTAAGTAGAGAGGATGGAGATTTAACACAACAATGAAACTAAGTAGTAGAGGCAGGCATGCATTCTTCTTTCCTCTACTTTTGCAGCTTCTTTGTGCATGCTGTTTTCATCAAAGTCACATTTTTAGTGGTCTAAAGTGTGGGGAGGGAGGAGTATTTGTTTTTTGCTCCTGTCATCTATCATTCAGTATTGGATTTACCACTTCAAGAAACAGGTGCAGTTCTCCTTGACTTTGTCAGAAGTTGCATCTGTTTCATAGCAAAGCTGAATTTAGCACCTAAGCCACTCTGATCTCCTTTCACTTGGATAAATAATTGTTGTTTACATAGTCCCTTTTTTTTTTTTTTTTTGGAGTTGTTCCCAACATGTGCTTGTTTTTCTTTATTAATTGCCTGCTTAGGAGGAGGGACTTTACACTTAATTTGTGGGGACATTTTTGACACTGTGAGGGACAAATACAGCATGTATATGTGTGACTGCCTTCAGATTCTTTATGTATGGCTTTTTAAAGGTGAGAAAGCAGCGCTGTGCATTAAGTGATACAGATTGAATAATAATGCAGAAATGCAAGCACTAGTTTATTTGGCTGGTATTATACAGGCTTTCCTGTGTGTCTCTTGGTTGCACCATGTTATTTAAGGAATAGCACCCCTGATCTGTGGAAATGCAAATCACTGCCTGCCTGAAATGTCACTACCGACAAGATACAAGTGTGTGTATATGTGTATCTGGAAGTAGGAGAGGGTCACTCTTGCCTTGAAATCATAATTGAAAATTACCAATCCTCAAGAGTACCAAATCCCCAATATTAAAATAGTAGTACCATATAAAAGGTGGTATACTGTAGGAAAGAAAGATGATTTCAGTAGCTTGTCTGCCATGTCCTTTTTCTGAAAACTCAAAAGGAGTCTGCATTTAGCAGTCTGGGAGGAAAGGGTTTTGTAAGAAGGAAGTGGTCTCCTCTGGAGTTCTTGGTTCAGCCAGTTTAGGGTAGCAGACTCTCTTCTCTGTTCCAGCATTAATCTCTGGGGTGATCCTTTCTAAGGATCTATTTCTGCCCCTACTTTTACACTTTGCAAAGAGTCTGTTATAAATACAGATTTAAAATATCCATACAAATTCAATTATTCTCAGTTGTTCAGTTTTCTACATATCTGTGAACAGCTGTTCCAGTTGTAGTAGTATTCAAAATTATTAAACTGGGGTTCTACTGGTAAACTGTTGCTGGTGCTATTCACGAGGGAATCTGTTTCTGATATTGCAGTTCAGGTATCTCTCCATAAAACAAAGTTATTGGAATGCCATTTTGTGAGTTTGAGGTGCAATTTCAAATCCAAGTGCAGGCTTCATTCACAACTGGTGGATTGGTGCTACTTTACTGGTTTTAGTAAGGATACACTCATAATAAGCAGCTGCGATTCTGAACTAAAAAAGCTGAATATTGAGCACTTCTTAGAATCAGGTCTTTGAGCATGGAACAAAAGCTGTTACCATCATCTAGAGTTTAATCCTAATTCTTAAGGTGCTACCTCCTGTGAAAAGAAGACAGCTTGGAGAGGTCCCAACAATTGCAGGAGTTTCACCGCTAGCAAGTCTGTCATCTTTAGTGTCTCTCTGAATAGGCCTTGTTGCACTTCTTACCCATGGATGAGGCTAATTGTGGTGTGCTTTCTTACCTACTCTGTCTAATGAATGACTTTTTAGTAATTCCATTTAATGTTGGCTGCAGGGAATAGATGAAGGCCCGGAGGGACTCAAACTGATCTCGGACATTATTCGAGAGAAGATGGGAATAGACATCAGTGTGCTGATGGGAGCTAACATTGCCAATGAGGTGGCAGCAGAGAAATTCTGTGAAACCACAATAGGTACTGTTCTGAGTAATAAGAATGTTTAAAACATGCTCCTGTCCTCACAGTGGCACACCAAATAGCTCAAATTGTATAATTTTCAACATTAGCTGGCTCCTATCATGAACTGTTGCATTGTTCTTATTTTAATGTGGGATTTCCTGCAATGTTTACACTTCCAAAAGTAGTAGGACAATACTAGAAATAGAGGGGGAGGGAGACGTGCAGTTTTACTTAGTCTCACTAAGCTTGTGACCTTAGCAGGTGAAATACTAAGCATGCTTTTCATCGCCCACCACATAACAAACTGCTTTATTTTATTACTATGCTTGAGTTTTTTCTTGTGTCTGTATGGGTTGATATGGATAAATTATTTCACATGCTGTACTCCAGCTGTTATGGTCACAGACAGTACCTTTATGCATGTTTGGGTTGCTTTGGGATTTTGGTTTTTTAAGGTATCAGTATCTTATTTTAATTTGTTAAAATAATTAGTTCCCCAAAAAGCTAGACATTCTTTTAGTTCTGCACACCTTTGCAGCACAAAGATGTGCTTAATCCTGGATTTCACATTGTCTAGGTAGGCATATGTGCATGTGAATAGGCATACAGGTATTCATACATAATAACACAGAGTTTAGGGGGGGGGTTAGTGTTATTTTTATAGTTTTGTGCATTTTCAGCTTTGTAACCTCTCATTAACAGCTTTTGCAACCTCAAATTAACAGCTTTTGCATTGAACTTATTTTTGAATACTTGAATTACCTCTTAGTGCTTAGAAGCATTTGTCAGTGGCAGCATGCTCAGTTAATAAGACATCCTTGACATATCTTGATCAGTATGTATTTTTATGGAATGCAGGCCTTAAAATAAGTGGTAGAATTGCACCTGCTCTATGTTTACTTCACCTTTGTTTTATTGTTAACTGCTCTTTTTAAAGAGAATTATCGAGAGAGTATAGAGAATTAATGGAGTTATTTCAAATCTGTTGCTGTGCAGACAATGAATTATGAAGAAGTCCAGAATAACTCAATGCAGAACTTTTAAGTGCAGTGTAGGCATGTCCTTAGTCACTTAAAACAGGAGCCTGTTTAGGATGAAGGTAGAACAACCCTGTCTGTGCTTGCATCAAAAGGCTAAATAACACTCAAATAAATTATTCAATTTTAGCCTTCCTTTCTCTCCCTCAACAGGCAGCAAAATCTTGGAAAATGGCCTTCTCTTCAAAGAACTCCTGCAGACTCCAAACTTCCGAATAACTGTTGTAGATGATGCAGATACAGTTGAGCTTTGTGGTGCTCTGAAGGTAAAATTAACAGGCTGCATTTGGTACACGTACAGAATGGTGATCCTTGTAGAAGAAAGAGGGTATTTTCTTTTAAAGAATTAAGTTTAGTGTGTTTCATATAATATATAAAACTGCTACATGACATTTCCAGAAGAACCAGATTGGAAATTAGGGAGCAGCATGTTCTGAGGGTTGGCTTTTAGACCATTGTCTCACCATCTCCCAAGTTCCCTTTCTACATCTTCCACTTCAACTTACACACAGGCATGAAACAGGTGTTGATTTCACCTAACTGATCAACATATTTCTAAATGTACTTCAGTTCCCTTTTTCTTTTTGCAACAGTGTGCTCACAAAAAGAAAGGAAGAAGGAAGTTGGCGTTAATCAGTTGTGTCTCTTGACAAAACTATTCCCCTCTTCATTGACTGACACAGTGTGAGCACTCTTACGGTTTATATTTTGTAGATGTACACTGCATAAGCTTTGTGTGGATAACCACATACAGAAATGACCTAAATAGAAAAAAAAAGTTATTTTGGACAGTTACTCATCTAGATTATTTTTTTTTGGTTAACAAAATAGATGCTAACAGGAAGCAAAGGCTGGCTTAAAAAATACTCTTTAAGGAGTTTCAATTCTCGCTTAGTGGGAAGTAGATTGAAAGCTATAATAACATAATTTTTGGCATACTGGTTTTCTTCATAATGTTGTCTTGAGAGCTGTCACACCAGAGGTCCTGAGAAGGAGGAGGAGGTAATGCGTCTGTACACTGGGCTAATAAGATACATGAGGGTGTAACATGCTTTGAGTTACTGTATTCACTGCAATTTCTCAAGATTGCAGAGCTCCTAATTTGGCTCCAGAGCCATTGCTTAAAAGTGCTGTGGTGATGTGGGAGGTTAGCAGGAAAGAAATCCCTGCATATAAAGCCATGAAAGGAGTCAAAAAGTTTTGAGGATTTATTTTTCTTTTAATTCTGCTCAGAGTGATGTTTTCTGGGTAGCTTAAATTCTTGCTTGGTAGAGGAGTTCTGTCCCAGGTAACTTTTATTCCAGACAAAAATTGTGAAAGAACACATGTATGTTTTTTTAAACATACAAATCTTCCTTAATCTCTAAGAAAATGTTATTGAAACCATACTTGTAAAAGTCATTCTTCATTTAAAGTCATTCTTCATTCAAAACCCTTTCTAGTTTAATCCTAGATCTTGTGTTGACAGCATGTAAATAATTTCCTGAGCTGTTTTTAACTTGAACACTGCAAAATTTTATTAATGCCTTGGGAACACATATACCTCTGAAAGAAAATGAAGAGGCTAAAATTAAACAGGCAGGTATGTTCTATTGCCTGTGCAAAGGAAAACGCAAAGCTCAGCTGTGAGTAGTGAAATGGAAACTTGAGCTTTTTTTCTTAGAAGTTGTACGTTCTTATTATTAGGAGAATTTTTTACAGCAACAAACACTTTGCATTTTTATGATTTATCTTATAATATTTGTAATAAAAATGTGAAAAACATCTTTTCCTGTGATTGTTTTTAGGGAAAAATCTAAAGTGTATGTTCTGTCAGCTGACAGTTACTTTGTTAAGCTGGGAAAGTTACTAATTTTAACTAGTTTTTCATGAAGTATTATTTAACTTGCTGTAAGGAGGAAATTCCTTTTTCAGAAGATGACAGTGTTGTCTTTTGTGAAGAGATGGGTATAAAAAGAGAGGTTCTACTCTCTATAATAGTGCCAGTTCAAAACGTCAGCAGCATCCCTGCAAACTACAACTTAAGAGGACAGAAGTAAGCAGGCGTAGGTGCCAGTCCAGACTCTCTCTTTGGATGCAGATATAGTTAAAGCAACTCTAATAGTGGTATTTAAAGGATCAGAAATAGTACACTATAAGAAGTAGCATTTTCTCCCAGCTTCTGCATTTTCCTATAAATACTGTCTTGGGAAGGAGACGTTTCTGTTATTTCTGGAATAGTAGACTAAATCTTGTTAACGGACTACATTTTCCTTGCTCTTTATTTTTACAAGCCCTTCTAACCAGGGAAGATTTTTCAGTGTGGATGGTTGCCTAAAGCTTGGAAAAAAATACAGAAGGGTACCAGAGAGTGCTCTGAGCACAGCTTTCCCTTGCAATAATGATAATTTGAAATCGTTTTTTTGAGGCATATTTGGATTCAGACTGTAATAATAAGTATTGCAGCTGGGTGATCATGAAAGGGCCCGTGATTAATTGCTATTTATAAACATATATATGCTTATATATATTGAATATGCACTTCATTTACTGTATTATTTTTTTTTTGACAATGGGCTGATGGAGATGTACTGAATCAGTATATCTGATATATATCTGATGATGAGAAATCTGTGCAGTGAGACTTCGGTTTTGTGCCAGCTTGGAGACTGGCTCAATAGGCAATGGTTGTCACTTTATAAAATCTGATGATACTGAGGAAGAACAGTCTACACATCCCTCAGCCCATAACTGTGGATTTATAAGGCCCACCATCTGGTTTCATTTAAATTCTTGAAGAATCTATGGCAACTCTCTCATATCCAATATAATGGAGAGAACTGAATTATACCACATTGGAAGTTACACCTTATTGAAGGATAAGCCACTCCTTTTATTAATAGCTCTACAGCCTTTGGGGCAACATGTTTCAGAGCTTTAAGTATGCTTTTATCCTTGGAAATGCTTAATAATGTAAGACTTACAATATGTATATAACTTATTTTCTTTTAAAGTTATCCCAGAGACGTCAAAAACGCCAAACCAACAACCTGTTCATACACTAGTAAATTGTTTGCAGTTGTTAAGGACATCTGCACTCTGTCTTTAGGTGATTCCTAGGATTCTGTAAGCAGTAGTTGACTCAAGTAATTTCCCTTTTTTTTTGACTTGTTTTGTTTTGGTTTTTTCCCCTCTTCTTCTTAGAATATAGTAGCAGTAGGAGCTGGGTTCTGTGATGGCCTTTGCTGCGGTGACAATACCAAAGCTGCCGTTATTCGCCTTGGCCTGATGGAGATGATTGCCTTTGCCAGAATTTTTTGCAAAGGACAAGTGTCTACTGCCACTTTCCTGGAGAGCTGTGGAGTTGCTGATCTCATCACTACCTGTTATGGTGGCCGGAATCGACGTGTAGCAGAAGCATTTGTTAAAACTGGAAAGGTACTTTATGCTCTGGGTAAAATACATTGTTGCAAGTACTAGCACTGCTGCTTCGTCGGAGTAACACTATAGTTACCCAAGACATTGTAGTTGTACTGTGTGAGTGTTCTCTCATTTTTGAGTGTGTTACAAAACTAGAATGAGTGTAAAGGTGTTAAAAAGGAGGAGTGATTAAAAGAGGGGAAAAAAAAGCTAGACAGATAACATACTGGGAAATGCACGTTTAAGGGGAATATTTTCAAACAAGAATATAGGAGAATATTAAATACATTCACTCAAGTTCATGAAAGAAATGTGGTAACTTTTTTGTTTTTGTTTTTGTCCCTGTCTGTTTAGTCTATTGAAGAATTGGAGCAAGAAATGTTGAATGGTCAGAAACTGCAAGGCCCACAGACTTCTGCAGAAGTGTATCGCATTCTCAAACAGAAAGGAATGCTGGAAAAGTAAGTAAGAACAGATAAAGCAAGTTCTGCGTACTCCTTTTTTATCTCCATGATTCTTTCTGCGTATTTGATGTTGATATCTTCACGACGGTAATAGCAAAAGAGAAAATCGCTACAAAAAGAATACCTTAATCCCCAGTTAGAATCACAGAGAGAAGTGAATAGAACCTCAAAATAATATTGCTGTAGATAAAGCTAATAGTGTGACGTTAAATTTGTGAATGCCTTTCTGTCTGCGGAATGAATTACTGCCTTCTGCTATCACAGGAAAGCACAGTGAGTGTGTTTTAATATGTGAAAAGAATAGAAAGCATGAAAGTAGAAGCAGAGTGGCCTGAACACACTTGTGAAGAGGCTCTACAGCTCATTTCATAATAGCAAATTCATTACTTATCTCCAAGGAGGAAGAGCTTTCTTATTAAGGATTTGTTTAGGTGATCATCTGAACAGAGTGGCTGCTTGCTTCTATCCACATGGATTCTAGCTTAGATACTGCAGTTCTCTTTCCTAATGTGAGTTCCAGTTTGGTCTAGGATAAAACCTGCCATCTGCTTTTGTAGGTCAGGGTTGGGTTTTTTTGTGGTATGAAATTAAGCAGGTTGTCCTGACTTATTCATTTTTATTTGAGTCAGAACATGTGTGATTCCTAAAGCCACACACAGTTGTCTCCTTATGAGATTAAAGGATGCATCTATCTGTTCCTGTTTGTAGATGAGACAAAATGAGAAAATAAATGACTGCCAGTCAGAAGACTAAGCCTTGTTACTTTTTTTCCAAAGCAGTTTTTAAAGACTAAAGGATCAGCTGCATGAAATTAATTATTTTTTTAACATTATTTTTGGGTGTAAGGCACTTCAATCTGTCTCTGCAGTGTACAGTGATTAAGCTAACTGCAGGAAAAAAATCCAATTGAAGCGTTGGTTTCAGTCTTTGCTGTTTATCATTCCCTAAATAAGACAGGTTGCGGTTTGGGGTTGGTTTTTTTCTTGGTTAGCTGGGTTTTGGTTTGTTTTGTTTGTCTGGGTTTTGTTGTTTGTTTTTTTTTCTATTCTATCTTACAACAAGTAGAGTTAATTATAGAAGACTTTGGGTTGTGTTTTTAATGAAATATGAAAAATAGAGCATTGCTAATTTCTGTTTGGTATACCAGCATATATGTGCCAATTCTTCATAAATATCCCATTCAGTAAGACCTTTGAAAGCAATTTTCAGAGTGTCAGAAACTTTCTTGCTACTGCTTTAGAACACAAAACACAGTAAAACAGCCATAGTATCAAAGTGAAGAAGTAAGAGTCTAGTAAGAGTAAAATTTCATACTCATATCCTACAAAAAGAGTCCCAAGGCTACAGAGAAATATGCAAAAATCAAAGTTCACTGGAAGAGGCTTGGTAGCAAGAGTTGGTGCCTATTGATATTTGCAGTGCAGTTCATGGTTTTCGTTTAAGCAGTTGTAGAACTAGCCCTCTTAATGTGCTCAGGCATAAGATGGATTTAGAGTTTGCTGACCCTGAGCCTGCAGTCAGCTTTGACTCTGCTTTCCTGATGTTAAGTGTGGCAGAGCTGTGCACAGCAAAGTAATGTTCTCTGGGATAAACAGCAAGACTTACGTATCCAGATGTGGTTTGTAGTAGTGGTACTTCTTCCCTGAGAAGTAACTGCCACTACTGTATCTAAAGCTGTGTGAAAATTGGTTTTGCTTAGGAGGTTCACACATTTTGTGTCTGCCTTTCACACAGGCATAACACATTTTTAGTGCTTATATTTAAGGTTTTTACAGTAAAAGCAAATTCAGACACATGCCCCCCACCTCCCCAGCCACAAAGTGACTGCTAAGTTAGGCTTGTTAATAAATGCAACAGTCTTTGTGTAAATTATTTTTTCTACATGTTTCTACATGCCCATTTTCTTTTCTGCCCGTGTTTTAGGATTTTGCAACCTAAACAGTGTAGCATTGGATTTGAAAGAGCATCTATGTGGCTATGTGCTAACTTTGGTTCCACCAATGAAATAAAACCAAACATCAAGTCAGTTGGATTGACCTGAAGTATTTTTTGCTATTGCTGCTTTTTTTTTGTTGTCTTGTTCTCCACAAAAATAAACAAAAAGAAATGGGTATGCATTTCATAGCAGGAAACATTTCAGGTATAATTGAAAGTCTACATTTTGAGTTGAGCACTTGTAATAAAAGCTATAGAAGAACAGTGGACAGAATTCACGAGCATGTCCATTTCCCCCCTTTTTTCCCCCAGTAATGCAAAGTATTGCATTCAGCCAAGTACAGATCCTCTCTCTCCCCTGAGAATGCAATAGCCACCATGCAGTAATGATAGTCCTGAATGGCTCATGGCTTCTCTTGTGACCTCTGGTTCACTTTGAGGAGTCTAGTTCAGAGCTACATGGTGATACCAGTTACTTCAGCATAACACATGATAGCAGAGTGTATGGGCAAGCATATATGGTGCTCAGTTCTGGTTGGGGGTTCTGTTCAGAGCTTCATTTGTGCATTACAGATAAAACTTTAGAGTAGATGATGGGACCACTTTCCTGAGGAGAAAATACTAGTCCAGATGTATTCTGAATCAGTTGGACATTAAGTATTTCACCACCTCCAATGCTCCTTATTTTTTATTTCAGTAAAATTAAGGTAGTGTGTTTGTTCAAAATCTATCAGTATAAAAGGCCACACTGAAATGCATTTGAACAGACAATTATTCCCAAAAATTCACCAGGCACTGTATGAAAAAGGAATTTGTCTGGCTGTCACTATTCAAGATGGACAAAAGGCAAATACAAGTTTCTGTAAAGCATCTTGGCTGTAACAAGCAGTCAGATTACCAGAGATGCCTGAATAATCTGGGGGTTGTTTGAAATGTGGGCAATTAAAAAAAAAAAAAAGGAGAGATAGAATTTAGTGTTTCAAAATCCATGTTTAATTTTGCACACTTATTGAAAACTTGACCTTTAATTTCATTTTGGGTCTCTGTGTCATATTCTGTAATTGTATTACCAAATTATTGCTTAGAGATAATGCATAACTGATGTGCCAGTCATCTTTTTTAACCACAGATGAATACTGCTGTAAGGATGTCAAGGAAACATGTGAATGTTTTGGGGTTTTTTTTAATTTTTATAGATCACTTAATGGTTGTGGCATACATAATGAATGTTGAAGGCTACATTTTAGAGATGCATATAGATCCTGTATTTATCCAGTGCTTTTCAGCCCAACTTTAAGCACTTGACAAATACTAAAAGAAATTGATTTTTTCAGTCTCTCTCTTTTCCCTCCCTCTCTTCACCCTATTTTCTTTCTTTCTTTTGTTTAAGAAAACGTTACAGAATAAACTTATGCTGCATTTGTCTCCCCCACCCTGTTTCCGCAGGTTTCCACTGTTCACTGCTGTGTATCAAATCTGCTATGAAGGCAAGCCTGTCAGAGAGATGATATCCTGCCTTCAAAGTCATCCAGAGCATATATAAAATCAATCAGACCATCATACTAATACAGCTTCCTGCCTTCCCACTTTAAATCTGGGTTCAAGTGGATGTATCATTAAGCTTCATTGAAAGCTGCTCACTAGGCAACCATAACAACATGAATGTCTCTGAATAAATATTGTTTTCTGTTAGGCAGCCTTGTTTGACATAGCATGCAGTGTTGGCTTGGTGATTGTTGTTCTATTGGCCAAAACACAACTGGATTAAGAGAGACGATGCAAAAGTTGCACTACATACCTAGTGTATATACTTTGTGTGTGTTCTTACACCATAAAACACAAATGTTTTGTTGTCTCTTTATTAAGGCCCAGTCCAAAATACACTGGACACTGGGAAGAATCCCACTGGTTTTGATGGAGACTGAATCAAGCCTGTAGCCTTGAAATATTAGGAGTCATTCTATTAGAGCTTGGTTTTATTCTGTATGCACAATTATATTTTAGCATTTTGCATGCTTATGATTATATTAATTTAAGCAATATTAATGCAAGACAAGTGGTAGCAGCTATTCAGGGAGCTACAGGGATATTTTAATTAGCTCTGGCAAAGAATATTTTTAATTTTTTGAAAGTCTTTGAAACTGTCAGACTATTTTGAAACCAATTTCTAAGTGAATTTAAAGTTTTTAATTACACTGTGTCACTGTTTTAAAGGGAATATGCTAGAGGGGGATCATTACCTCCCCTTCTATTTTTTAATCCTTGCATTTTTGTATTTTTCCATTTCTCCCTTGCTGTTCCCAGGTGTTAGGCTCTTCTAGAATCCCACTCCCCAAAACAAGCGGGAGATGTTGACCTGGGGATTCTGAACCCTGGAACCCAGGGTTTATTTTAGTGTTGTACCCATGGTCATTCTTCACTGGCATTGTTTGATATGTGGGGAAGGATACTCTTGGGTATTCACTACTCAAAATTGTTACGCTATGTTTCTGAATTAACCAGCAGCTACAAAGTGTTGCACTCCACACAACACTCCAAGGAACGATTAGGGAATTCCCTGGTAGACTAGGCTTGTGTTGTCCAAAGGGTTATGAGTCAGTACCCTGACTGCATTCACTTCAGTGCCTGCCAGTGACTGACATGTCAACTGGACTGTAGTCCACAGAGAAATTGTGAATTCTGAAGTTACTCTTTCGCTGGCCAAAACTTTAATGGGTGCTGGAACAAATCTTTTATGACTAATCTCAGAGGAAGCTTCTCAAAGGCATCCGTTTTTGGGGTTTTTTCCCTTATTTTCTTTTTAATTTTTATAATTCCCCAGGTATCTCAACTACATTTTCTCAGGCACCTTTGCTTTATGAAGGAAGTTAATTTCCATTATTATTGGAGTTTGGGAGTTGGCTTGGCTGCGGTAGTTCATTGGTTCGTTTGTTTTAAGAAGGTTGATGCAAGAGAGGATAGATAAATGAAACCTGTCTTGCTTTTCTTGTATACTAAACTGTATTTTTTTTGGCAAAATATGTGCTGGGCACATAGAGTGGACTCATTCTTGCAGCTAGGAAACAAGGGTTACCATCGAGATTGAGAGAGCTCAAGCAGAATGCCCATCCACTCTGAATATCCACCCCAAACCTCTGGACAGTATCAGAACTTTTTATTAGATGTTCTCAGTGATGCTTTTACATCAGAAATCATGAACACAAGCCCATCTTGAAGCTTTAAGTAGTAATTCAAAACTTGCTAAAAGAAAGAGGATGCCTAGGAATTAGTTGTCATACTTACTTCAGTAGCTTGGATTACTCTGCAATCGGTGAGCTTTGGGGCAGCTTGACAGAGATGGGAAGATGCTTCAGCTCCTCAGACATAACATTTCTTGTGCTCCTGTAATGTTTTGCATTAATTTTTGGAAGGTCTCAGGACTGTCAGAGGATACTAATTGATGAGAAGAGTTATTTTGCCTTATTTATGATTTAGTGCTAAATATAATAGATGGCTAGGAGTTAAATAACATCAGAAGTTTGTGGCCATTGAGGGGAATCACTGGTAGAGCTGACTTGGAGTAGGCACTGTGCTTAGATATTTGAAAGGATGTGTTAAGATTGGAAGCACTGTTACACTAACGCACACGTGGAGCATACACTCCTCATTACTGCATAACTTTTAGTGTGTCTGCTGCTGTCGTGCTTTGTGTTGGGTTTTTTTAAATACTAAGCTGATTGGCTTTGCCTTTATATGTGTATTATATACATTTATATATAAACTTTTTTTTTTACATGCAGTATGTAGAACAGTAGCATTTTTTAAGATACATAAAGGGCTATATGAGCTAAATGTGGGAAATTAATATATATTTTAATATTATTTCTTTATTATCCAATACTGCTTCTACCACTGAAACTTGAAAATCTTGATTGTTCTTGTTTTGTACAGAAGCCTATTCTAAGGCAAATCCAGAGAAAAGGTTTTAAGAATTTTTATTTTTTTTTCTTCCAGTCTGTAATGATATTTTTCCTCTTTTCAGACAAAAAGTGGAAGTTTCAATAACTAAACTAATTGAAATTTCTACAGATTCTTCACCATTTGTGTTTGATTTTCAGTGCTGGAAAACATTCAACTTGGCACTAGGTATGTTTCCCCTACTAATATTTACTGCTTATTAAAAGACTGTCAACTGATGCTGGAATTGAATGATTAGAATCCTGTTCTACAAACACTTTGTTTTGCCTAGTACTGAGATAGTCTTACTAGAAACATAAACACCTGTGTAAGGGGGCGTAATTTGGTAAGGGTCGTACATTTGTAACTAATTCTCGATTAATGAACATTAATTACGAAGGAAGGCATTATCTTCTAATGATACATACTCAACTTGCCCTAGATGTGTGTGCTGATTTTGTTTAAAGATTGTGAATGTACACCCATTTCAAAAGTTGATACAAATAAACATTTTTGTCTTGGCAATCACTTTGGTTTCTGTTGTCTCCTCTTACAAGGCTTGTGATTAATATTTTATTCACTTGATGGAATGTAGTTTTTTTATGGATGTAGTATGTAATAATAGTGTCAAGGGTTAGAGCTGGGCCAGCCACTAGACAGGTGGCAGATACTGTTAACCTCACTCGCTTCCCAGAAGGGGAATAAGGGAAAGAGAATTATGGATTGGAAAATAAAACTGGAACAGGTTTAATGAAAATAACAATAATTATACTAAAGATATACCAAAAGCAGTATCAAACCCAACCAATGAAATGAAAGATGTACCAAAAGCAGTATCAAACCCAACCCCCCTGATGACAATTCCATCATCATCACCACTGATACTGGGGAAGTCCTGGACTGGACTCAGCAGCAGATGGGAGCGGGATTCAAAAACTGGGTTCTGGAAGTAGATTCAGGAACACACAGGTTGGGATTGAAATTAGAATAGACAGTCCTCCTCAGACACCACCATTAAAGAGAGCCCGATCCTCCTGATCCCTCAGCTTTATATAAAGGATGTGGGCTGGAATCCCTGGTTGGTCAGTTTAGAGTCACCTTTCCTGTCCGCTCCTCCCCCCAGCACAGCCTTTTAGTTTCTGCACCCTCAACGTGAAACACAAGGCTTAACAGTGGCCTTGGTCTGCACAGGAGCAAGTATAAGCAAGAGCCTTTCTCAACACCAGTCCTTGGTAGTAGCTACAAACATGGAGCGTTATCACTGCCAGAAGCAGAGACTGTCTGTGAAAATATGCCCTTAACTTCAGAAAGTGCAGTTACTTTGAGGAGACTTGGCCTAAAAGTAAAATCACTGAACAGAATTAGTTCTGTTCTAACTCAAAGCAGGACAAGCAGATATGAGATTGCCATGGAAGAAACAAAATTTTAAAAAGAGGAATGTCTCTGCTTAAGTCTCCTGGCAAGCCCACATGAAACACAGAGCAGGATTAGCCCCTTCCCCCCTCCCTCCCAGGGGAGGATAAAAAGGGGAATAAGGGAAAAGAAAAAACTTGGAAGTTAAGACTGTAACAAATTCAATGAATAACAGGAGAAAACCAGGAGGAGGAATATTCAGGGCAGAAGGATACAGAACTCTACACCAAAGCCAGTCTGGGATGACGATGGATTGTGTGGCTC
>WTSP01002888.1:48250-63732 GCA_025331215.1 Actenoides lindsayi
CTCCTTGTCCTGTGGAGTGTGGCAGGAAAGGGGAGGGAATAACAGCTGCCCTCTGACTCCTCAGGGTCCCAGGGCTACCACCTGTCCCCCCCACTCAGTCTGTTCACCCTTAAACCGCAACAAGGAATTTGACATCCAGATGTCAGCATTTTAATTTCTGTCCATTAGCAAAACAATTACCATGAAATGATAAGAGTTTTCAGTTCCTGGGGGATTAAGAAGGGGAGGTCAGTAGAACTGCCACCTTGGACTTCCAGAAGGCAGACTGTTCAGGAGACTGGTTGGCAGAGTTCCTTGGGAGGCAGTCCTGAAGGGCAAAGAACAAGAAGGCTGGAGCCTGGAGCCGTCTGCCCAGGGAGGTGGTTGTGACCATCCCTGGAGGTATTTAATAGATGTATAGATGGGATGCTTGGGGACGTGGTTTAGAGGTGACCTCGCAGTGCTGGGTTAACGCTTGCACTCCATGATCTTCAAGGTGTCTTCCAACCGGAATGATGCTATGATTCTAATCGTGATGCCTTTGACCTCTGAAACGGTTTCCCGCCTTCAGCTCCTTGCGTTGCTGGCTGAGCCACTGGAGGGCGCCGGGGGGTAAGTGACCAATTCCCGCCCTCCGCTCTCAAGTGACTTCTCCGTCACTCCTGAATGTCTTTGGGTGCCTGTACAGCCGCAGCTGCCTTACACTGCTTTCCTTGTATTTGGGGATGGTTATAGGTCACCACCAGGTGCATTTGTTGTAGATTCACTGGAAGTGAAAGAAGGAGCTTTCTGTCAAACACCCCACACCTCCTTACCTCTGCCCAAGGCCGTCTTGCCCGTTATCTCGAGACTCTCCCAGCACAGCACAACAGCTGTTACTGCAGCTCTTGGACAGTATAGTCTGGGATATCTTTCAGCATCACTTGGTGGGGGGTAATATTCATCCAGCAATGCTTGTTTCTGTTGCATCGCAAAGTTGCAAGAGCCTGGAACATTATGAGAGCCCATTGTGGTCAGTTTTGTCGGTTTTTACATCAGCTAAAGGGATTGGAGAAATCACAGAATGTTAGGGATTGGAAGGGACCTCGAAAGATGATCTAGTCCAATCCCCCTGGCAGAGCAGGATCACCCAGATTAGGTCACACAGGAACACGTTCAGGTGTGTTTAGAATGTCTCCAGAGAGAGTCCACAACCTGCTTGAGTAGCTTGTTCCAGTGCTCTGTAACCCTCACCATGAAAATGTTATGTTTACACAGAACCTCCTATGTTCCAGGTTGCACCCGTTGCCCCTTGTCCTATCATTGGACGTCACTGAGAAGAGCCCAGCTCCATTCTTCTGACACTCACCCTTTACATATTTATAAACATTAATGAGGTCGAGTCACAAGTGTTTACCCAGGAAAAAGAAGGTCCACTACCTGGTTGTGGGCACCATACTATAAAAGAAGTATGCAGGGGTTTTTGTGATTAGCATGATGCACTCTCTACCTAAAAGCCTCAAAGCATTTTATAAATTGTAAACAATGTTGTAATTCCTCAGTTATCAATAGAAATGATGAAACAGGTAAAGGTGGATGGCCAGCAAACAAGTGACTGGATGCATTGTATTCCTATTTTAAGCCACAGTTTCAGCCATTAGATCATTTTTCGTTGTACTTTTATCTCAAAATTGTATTTATTTTAAGGATACATGAAATCATCGAGTAGGCTAAATATGTAGGTATCTAAAACATATCATCCAGACAGCCTTTAATTCTAACAAGTCTGAGTAAGTCTAAGTAAAAATCATCACAACAGACTTGGGATGAGTGTGTTACTTTCATATATGGGCATTATCTTCCGAAAGGGTGGTGCTTTCTCACTAGATCAATGCTTACAGGCTGAGTGTCTTTGATCTGACTGTAAGTAACACTCAGGCTGGCCCTGAGATACGGGAAACATGGCAGAGAAGGAGTGAGTTACCCACAACCTGTACTGTTGCTTCTTCATAACATTCCCACCCTGGACTTCATTGTAAAGCTGGAGTTGTATGAATTAAGTACATAGCTATCACAGGGGCTAGTTAATGCTGAAATAAAATGTTGTCCTGCAACACACAGCACTTCATATTATTAGAAAGTGTAAAACTCTTTCTCTTCTACCTGTCTGCTGGCTGCAGAGTTTTCTCCTGCGATTTGCCATGAGCTGATAGAAATCTGAGCATTCACAGGTAACATTTCTGTTTTGAATAATGGATGAGAAGAGTATCTGCCTTCAATCCCAGCATGTGTAAAGGTGTTTGACATTCAGATTAAATGAAACCTAGCTCTCTTATTAGTTTGCTCTAACTTGATTTCAGATTCCTACCAATGCTTTATGTAGGGACTTTCAGATACTCTCTCAATCTATCAGTCTGTTCCTGCTCTTATTGAAAGCTGTTGCTTGGATTTTAAGAGGAGAACAGCAGTGTGACACCCAGCAGCATGGTGTCTCTGTGGGCATACCCCATGTCTAAACTGAATTTATGAATTTGTTATATTTACCGATTACTTATCTGTTTTAGAGAGATGTTGTTAATGGTAATCATACAGAGCATTGGGAACTGTATGTTGATATTTTCGGTAAGTTACTAGAAACAGCATGAACTAATGCTTTTAAATGTATGTCCTTCTTGTAACTCATGCTGAAGGCATTAGTGAATAATAAGTAAAGCACAGGTCTGACCTGTGAGCAGTCTTGATTGTTTAGGTGAGGGAACTGCCAAAGTCTGCTCAGTACAATCCATATTGCACTCTGTGATGTTAGCACTGCTTGTTTTCACTACATTATGTTTTGTTTCCTTAGCTGGGTGGGAGTCATTTAGTGTCTTTTACCCTACAGCTTTTCTTCATATCTATTCCAGCTTCCCTCTCATGCTAATGCAGCCACAGCTATATGTGCTATTTTGTAGTGAACCTTAAGAAGGGTTCTTCATATTGAAAGGTGGGTGTGTGTGCATGCACACACATATGTTCTTCTATACAATAAACCCTTGTTTATCTTTTATTGAACATTTGCATGTACAAGTAAGCCTTGTAAGGGGCTGGGAATTTTGCACAGGCTTTTAGTGAGGCCACCAGGAGTACTGATGTGCACCAGCTGTGTCGATCCATACATTTACAGCTGCTTGGTTGTGAAGCTAGTGCATAGATCTCTTCCAGAGCATCCTGTGGTCTCTGGGATGGCTGTAATGAGCTTGGGTTAATTGAAAACACTGCTACTATTTTAGGGGAGGAGTATCACATCTAAGCTACCAATCATTGAAGCTCTGAAATGCCACGTTTGTAAGAAGTAGTGCATGTTCCACGTTTAGAGGCAAATAATAATGACATTAATTAAACTAGTTTGCTCTTTCTTTCTCCAAATCCAGGTTCATTATAAACCCCATTTTTAAAATTGCAAACTACCACATGATGTTCTTGTCAGAGAAACATACTTCAGCTCTCAGTGTGATAGATATTTTTGAACAGTTTGTTTCAAGGGCTTAGTGGATATCTTCCAGTTTGATGGCTACTGAGCACAGGCATGTGGTGGGCTCAGAAAGTACAGCCTTGTGGATTTTTAGTTCGTTTTTTGCTTTTTGAATCATAGAATCACAGAATGGCAGGGGTTGGAAGGGACCTCTGGAGATCATCGAGTCCAACCCCCCTGCCAAGGCAGGGCCACCCAGGGCAGGCCACACAGGAACATATCCAGGTGGGTCCTGAAATACTCTAGAGAAGGAGATTCCACGGTCTAAGGCTGGAGAGAATTGGAAAGCAAGCCAAATCTGTTAGCAAGCACTGGCTAGGTTCCTGATTTATGTAAATAGTACTATAGAGACATGTATGAAGCATTAGCTAGTATTTACAATGCAAACTTCAAACACAAAATACTGGCATCACAGCTTCTCAGTAACAGTAAGCCATTTTTTAACATGCTATACTTTTTTTTGTGGTACCTACTCCCTGAATTGTTGCATCAAGGATAAACCAACATGTATTGTGATATATAATTTTGAAGGCTCAAAATACCCACTTGAAAGTGAAGTGAGCTCAAAGCAAACTATTGCGTATTGTGATAGCTGAGCAGGGACATCCTTGGTTGTGCCTGTGCTTTGGATTAAAGCCAGGTTTTTGTACAAGTGTTTTTAACAGTGTATTTAATGTAGACTTTATCAGCATAATTTTCTCCAAGCTTCAGTTAAGTGGTAACTGCAGTAGCACTTAGTCATACCAGTCTTCCCTTGTTTGTGTTTATTCTTATCCTCCAGCTTTCTTCTTCTGCATTTTTTACAGGCTGTAGGCTACTACAGAGAAGGAATTACTCCCAGAGCTTTAGCCAGCATAGCAAAAAAATGATCAGCATTCTGCCATCTGCATTTAGCCTTGTCCTATGTTTGTTGCCCATCAGAGAGGTTAAGTGTGGAATAAGATCTTCCAAACTTCCATACAGTTGGGTTTAATCCTTCTGGATCTTTATTCACATATTCACTGACTTCTTTATTCATATATTCACTGGTTTAAAACAGCAGAAGCTCAAGTTTTTTCTTAGTGGCATTCCCTGGTGCAGTTGCTGAGGCTCCTCTAAGTTTCTAGAATGTGTGATCACACCAAAATCTGGGTAGCTAGCAATGATCTTCTTCACCTAGCCAGAGTGCTTAAACTTTGTGACAAAAGCTGCTTAAGTTAGTTCTAATGTATTCCTACTCTAGAACCATAGTATCCTATACTTATGTTTAATGTACCATAACCACTTATCTTTAGTTTTTACCATAATAGTTTAAATCGTCTATTTTTTTCCCTCAGAAATGCTGTCTTCAATTTATCCACGACTTTACATTATTCACAACTATATTCTAAAACTTGTAATTTGGCTGCTTGTACCCACTTGGCAGAGGATTGTGCAGTTACCCAGTATGAGAATTTCTAGGAGTGGCTTCTAAAGTACAATGTGGTTGTCTTGACAGCGCTAGGCATTGTAGAGCAGCAGAGGTGTTTTCTAACAGGCACAATTAGCTTTCTGAAAGCTATCAGATTAGAAATGAGGCAAGAGAGTGGAATAGGGTTTGACTGCCTACCCTACAGGTAAATTGTTTTAAGTGTAACTTGTATATAGTATGTGTGGAGATGAGAGGGAATAGTATTCAAAATGTTGTACTTGCTGGAAAATAGGGAGTGAGATCAAGTCAGCTTTAAACAGTGCGAGAGCTGGTAATGCAAGAACATGCACTAAAATGCAGGAGTGAAGACAAAGCTGTTGAGAGCTGATTTGAGCCCCTTTCGGCCTGTCATTCTGTATCAGGCACAGCTTTACGCTCACAGCGTAATGCAGCAATGTTCTCTGCACAACTAAAACCTGGGAAATGTGTCCTCATAGAACTTAGCAGTTGCTCAAGTGCAAGAGAGATTTCACAAGCACACTTAGCATTGTCAAAATGCACAGAGAAATAACAATCGCTGTTACAGTTCTCCCTCCCTTCCATGTATTGCTCTCCATGCAAGAGATGGAAAACTCTTCAGAGGAGAAAAAATATGTTGTTCATGCACTCTAGACAGGTTATACAGAAGAAGTATGCACTTTATTCACTTCGCAGTGGGATCACGAGAGTTCAGAAGAATGCACTGGTAGTCATGAGAAAGGACGGCAAGAGGTGTTCAGAGAAATAACTGCAATCTCCTTGGTGTAAAGACCCCCATTCTTTCTTGCACATGCTGCATTTCACAATTGAGAAATAACCAGAAGCGTTAGCTACTTCTTCGTCAGGTTGTGACTTTTGTCAGAGCTAACCTAAACAAGATTAGGCCTGACTAAGTAGACAGACATAGGTTTTCAAAGCAAAGCTCCTCAACATCTTCTTCCTGAAATTCGGGGTGAATTTTCCTCCTTCAGATTCGAAACTGGAAGTAGGAGCGCTAGTAATAACAGGGTACCCATAACCCTGACTATTAAAGAGTCTACATTTAGCCCGTGTCTGCGTCTAAACTATAGCAGTTGCTGTATCACCCAATAGCACCCTTGGCCCATATGATTTACATCATACTCAAGTCACTACTAGCTTTTTTCCCCATCTTTCAATACATATATTCATACATACACACAGCTATTAGTCCCTTGGTCCATGAGTCATTTCTCCTAATAGTTCATTGAATTAATTAATTTCGTCCAAAACCATAGGTTCCATCAAAACTACAAAGACAAAGCTGGGCACAGCAAGATGATGTGCCATGCATCTGGAGCTCTCATCTGGTACATCTCTGGTGCAGTCTGTGTTACCAATCTCTGGTGAAGATGCTGATCCTGCAGAAATTACTGTGCATCAGTTGCTGAGATTCGTTCTTCATTAATCCAGGTGATTCTTACTATAATAAAAACCTAGAGAAATGGTGACAAGCAGTATCATACTGTTAAAATTACTGTCTATTCTCAACCAAAATCAAGTCTCCTTGAGATAGGCATCTAACTTTTCCATCCTTCTACATTGCCCACCAAGTGCACCCGAGTCCCTGAGCAAAAGTAACCCCACAAATGGGTGTGCCTTGTCTTGAGGCAGGAGTAACCCAGATAGTTTTCCCCAACGTATTCTTTACATGCACTACGGGGACCTTATCCCCTTCTACAGTATGTAGAAGTTCCAGTTGAGCAGGACCATCTCAATTGACAGATTTCCTGGTGTTAACTAACCAGGCAGTTTTCTGTAGATGTTCATCTCAATCTTTAAAAGTCCCAGCACCCATTGCTTTGAGTGCAGTCTTTAATGGTCCATTGCATCATTCAACTTTACTGGCAGCTGGTGCATGAGAGGGGATGCAGTATATCCACTTTATACCACGCTCTTTAGCCCAGGTGTCTATCAGACTGTTTCAGAAATGAGTCCTGTTGTGTTTCTTTTGTGCTGCATTGCCACAAGATTTGCTTTTCAAGGCCCAGAAGAGTGTTACAGACAGTGGCATAGGGCAATACATATATTTCCAGCCACCCAGTACGGGCTTCCACCAAGTACATGGTGTTTACCTTGACAGTGCAGAATAATGACTGGATGTGATTATAATCATATTATATATATATAATCATATATTAAAATCATATTAAAGGTACATCATTGTTCACACATTAAGGAAAGGTATAATACTGAAGAAGCTCCTAGGGTGGAGTGTCACTGGTAGGCAAGGAATCCATTCCACAGTGGTTTCCTGGGCAACACTGCCTGCAAACAGCACTGTGGGTGGAGTGGAGTGAAGACTCCATGGCCGGGCTCTGTGAATCACTGCAGAGATGGGAACTTTGTGATACTGTGGAACTGATAAGCTGCATATTTGCCACTCTGGGCCAACAATCTGTCATTTTTTGACAAAGCACTGTCCTTTGTTCAAACTTTGCTCATTATAATATTGTAATACCAAAGCACACCTTCATCCCAAAGACTACCTGCCTCCAAAGTGTGACCACCCCTCACTGAGCTTGCACCCTGAATTTTCTTTATCTACACCTTTAAAAGCAAAGTGAGAGGATTTTACACCAATCATAATAAAGGTATGTATGATTAGAGTCAGTCAAGCTCCACCTTGAAGATAAGAAATAATATAAAAATGGTTTAAGAAAGGCGGGACATGAGGGAAGATACCATGGCGAACAAGTCAGGGAAGATACCGTTGCGAATGAGTCAGGAAAGATACCATCGCAAACCACCTCTGGCTCCTGGGATCAGGTGACGGGCTGAGCCTCTCCACCCCACCAGGGACGCCTTTGGGTAAGACCTGGACTTTCTGAGAGCTTTCTCAGAAAACTTAGACATCTCTATAGAGTTTTTGTTAACTTAATGCCTTTTGTAACTGAGCCATATGATTTACAATCTTGGTACTTGCACGTGCTTTTTGCAGACAGTATATTTATCAGCAGCAATCCATAAGAACCTGTAATCCTGTTGCTTCAATAAACTGCACTGTTCACGTAGCTGGTCACAAACATCTCTCACTGGGCACTGTGTGAGAGGGCAATTGGAGGGCAGGTGCAGTGCGCTATTGAGTTCATCCCTGTTATTGGACTTATAGTGCTACATAAACTGTACCTTTCATGTAGCTGGCTGCAAGCACGACCAGACAGAAGGTGTAGCACACTATTAAGTGTATCTGTGATACTGGACTTATAGCACTAAACTGAATAAACTGCATCCTTCACATAGCTGGCTGCAAGCGTGATCAGACGGAAGGCACAGTGCACTGTTGAGTGTATCCGTGTTATCAGACTTACAGTGCCATACTGGACATCACTCAGAATTTAAGCCTAGCTGCCCTGATATCTGAGGACAAGCTGAAAAGCAAGGGGGCTTAGTTTCTGACAAATTACCTCTTAACGCAACAGCACATTTGTGGAAGTGAAATATAGTCAGTTTGCCAGGCCTATCCATACTTATATTTCAAGCAATGCTGTCCATACCACAAAGGTATTAACTATTTGTGGCATAATTGCAGCACATTTCACATTCATGGATTATTTGTGCAATAGTGTCTGGGGTAGACTCCATACCCCTCAGCCACAAGGCCATCATCAGGAAGCCTCTATTAGTATGGTATCGCCACTGGTGCACTGTTGTAGTAGCAATAAGCACCTTTTGTTCCCTGACCCTCAGCAGCCCCACAATAGAAGAGTCCTCTGATAAATGAAGCAAGGCAGTCAGCTGTTCAGTCTTCTCTGTCTTCACCAGTGCTACACCAAACACCCATCAGTATCCCCTTGGGTCCTTAAAATACCCCCTTGGGATAATACACACCACGAATGCATGCAGCATTTGGGCTAGTCACCATAGCGTGCTTTTGCCACTCATGTCCAGTCAGACTTATTTCAGCTTCTGCTACAGTCAGGTCCTGGGATCACCCTGTCACTCCAGAAATACAAATGGATTCTGTCCTTCTATAGATTGGAGATTTTAGACCATTAGGTGGTCTCTTGTGTTCCTCTGTTAAAATTTTGCTCTCCTTCTGTTAATGGATATGTCAATTGTCTTTATCCCATGCTGACAGAACAGCTTTGCAAACCAGTACAAAGAACAGTACATCTGCCTTTCTTTCTCTGCCTTCTCCTTCCATGGTTGTGTTCTCCTAACAGGCTCCCAGTTCTCCCCTCCTGCACTCTAGCCCTCTACCCAGGAGACTAAAAGGATGTACACTCTGGTACTTCTCCCCAGCCAGCTGCTGCCTTGCTCAGCAGACCCTGCAGTCATCCCATTGGCTTTTTTTTTTTCCTCTAGGTGAGGGTTTTCCACCTTTAGTCTCGCAGCCCATCTGCATAAAACTGATTTCACCAGTGCACCACTTTCATTATCCAACTATTGGCCAGGCACAGCCCAGCCAGTGAAATTAGTGAGATCCTTTATTCTGCTACTGATTCATGACAGGGAGGTGATGTGTTGGGCATTGCTGTTGCGTGTATATTGTACAGCTGGGTGACTAAAGCATTAAGAAGATTGTAGTTTTATGGAATGAATTGGAATTAATTTCTGTGGTTTCCCAAATCACTCAGGTGATTTCTTATCATGGTCTCTATAATACAGACCACAAAATTTATCAGTGTAAGCTTGGTAAAGAGTATATTTTAAATAAATCCATAGCTTTGAATGATAGATTTGAAATCATGGAAAGTCTACTGCTTTACTTTATAGATTATTCAAAGAGCTAATTATCCTGCATTAAAAAGATAAGATAAAAAAACCCAACAAAACAACAAACAAAGATGCTTTATTTTCATCCTGAATTTGTCTAACTTCAGATTTCAGACATGGTTTCTGGTTAGGTTTTTGCTTGACAGCTACTGGATATCTTACCTCTGTGTACAGGCACAGACAGCAAGCTCAAGTCACCTCCTAATAATACGCACTTTAGGTCTCAGGCATGTTTCAGGGTGTTGTACCAACCACAGCAGAGCAAGATAGCTGTCTGTCAATACAACCTGCAAGCAAGCTAATGGCAGAAGTTATGAGGTGGCTGTAAATTCTCTCCCTAAACATGGATGATCCTGTGATGAAACCATGGTGGAGTTGTTCAGTCTTTCATGAATTACCTAAAACCAAACATGACATTGACAGTTGAAGGTGATCTTTTCCTTCAGCTGTTTTGCACTGGGCTTGGGTGCTGTATAAACATTACTTGCTGCAATTTACATAAATACAGGCAACCACCATCCTCAGCAACTGGAAAACATAGATGTCTTCCATGCAAGCATTTATATTCTCAAGTATTGTTGCCACCAGTATGTGTTTGTACCATAGAAATATTTAAAGGTCTGCAGATGATTGGTGACCCCAATGAAAGCGTTTATGAGTGTGCCTCAGGGACAGCCTGTCTGGACAATGCTCAGGGGAAGAATAAGCTCCTTCCTCACATAAACATGACACTGAACACTCTTGAATATTCACGTGACTTGTGAATGCAGGTGTGAGAAAGCATGGCCATCATCTGTGCTTGGAGCTGTGCTTGCAGGCTCACTGTAGAGAAAGACAGCTGAGGAGCAGGCTGTGAATTACAAAATGGGCTTACTCTTGCAGGTGCGTTACAGATTTGAAGTCTCTGACCCCAAAGTATGAAAACCACAACTCCCATTCTGAGAAGATTTGTACATAGACTTCACAATTCTCACTATGAACTCTTGTCTTAATTTGAGCAGATCTGCTCTCTGCCCCAAAGTTCTGCTTATGTGTACAGTGTGCAGGGATGGTGTTCTAAGTACTAATCAGCTCTGGAGGAAGTAAGCAATTTTTCCTCAGCACTGTAACAAGGTATGGCTGTGTTTCAGGGCTGGGAGGGCTTTTTACATTCCCAGAGCAGATAAAACAGCTGGTGAGAGGCTAATGCACAGAAAATACATGGCTTATGTACTTTGTGATTTCTCTTACGCAGTCTCTACCACCAGTCTACTTAGTGGCATGATAATGAATTTTGAAACAGGAAAAAAAACTATTCTAAGAAATCTTAGCCAGTATATTACTGTTCACAGCATGGAGTTAATTCTCTGTATGGCAGTGTGTATGTTCTGAGACAGCTCTTTGGCAGGTAAAATATCGGTGTGTCTACAGTCAGGCCTTTTTCTATATAATTTAAGCAAACTTCACATAAAGAAAAAAAAAATTCTAGGGAAATGAGTGCAGAACATAAACAGTGAAAGTTTGTATTTTCCAGCATTAGGGTAGTAACTTAAGTATCTGTATTGGGTGTGACTGAGCTGGAGTTAATTTTCCCCATAGCAGCCCTCCCAGTGCTGTGCTTTGCCTGGAGAGCTGGAAAGGTGCTGATAACACACCCGTGCTGTGGCTACTGCTGGGCAGGGCTCGCACGGCACCAAGGCTGGGTTTCAACATTCTCCCGGCAGTGGGATCTTGGGAGGGGACACGACTGGGACAGCTGACCCAAACTGACCATAGGGATACTCCATACCATAAGATGTCAGCTGAACTGTAAAAGCTAGGAAAAGGAGGAAAGGGGGCATTGGCTTGTCCTCCGGTGCAACCGCTAAGCGTTTGGAGCCCTGCTTCCCAGAAAAGGGCCAGACATTGCCTGCTGATGGGAAGTAGAGATTAAATATTTGTTTTCTTTCACTTCCGCACATGGCATTGCTTTGCTTCTTCATTAAACTGCTTTTGTTTTAGCCCACGAGTTTCATTTTATTTTTCTTCCCCACAGTCCAGCTGAGAGGGGGTAGAAGTGCTAGAGTGGCTCAGTGGGCACCTGGCACCCAGCCAAGGTCAAACCACCACAGTATCTGATGATCAAATGCCATGTACTGTAATTACCTGGACTGTAGTTTCAATTGGTATTGATGTTATGTTCATGAATGAATTTTCATGATTTTTGGGGTGTTGCAGCAACATCAGAAGACCCAAGTATCTCAGTCGTGAAAACCATCTTTACTTTGCAAAGTACTGCTTCAGACACAGACTCATTTGCCTTGATTGATCATTAGGCATGCCTATAGCACATGTCACTACCGAAGTACAAATCAAGTGTTTCTGGTTGGGGTTAGTATAAATCAGCTTTTCCATATGCTCATAAGCCACCAAAGAGTAATGTATGTTATTATTTATGTAAATACTTCTGTAGCCCAAAGCCTAGACTTTGCTGATTCCAAAAAGCCATCAGGAAATATTCCAACATTTTGTGATTTAATGCTAACTAAAAATATCTTACCCTCAGATTAGCACAGTGGATGTCAAGGGTGAGAATATTTGTCCTAGACATCTGACATGAATCCGTATTCCTTACATATGACCTAGGTTCCATGGAAAGTCAAATTCCTTTCTTGCCCTGTTCAGAATAAATTCCCTTAGCTTTCTTGGGTCACTTAGATCTGATCATCCGACTGAAATCTCAATCACCTTTCCGTTTATGTTTACTTGTTTTTACTTACCTAAAAAAAAGTCTGGATAACTTTGACATTTGAGAATTCTAGGACTTGGGTGGGGGGAAGGGAAGCTGTATTTCAAAAACAGAAAACCAGTTCAGGAAATTCCAGTCAGCTCCACTCCTTGGACCTGTGAGGCTACTTTAATTAGCTCTTCCAGTTGGCCAGATTGTTGCTAAGAAGGTAGTTCTAGAGAGCTCATTCAGTAATCTCAAAAATGTTGATACCTCAGGATTTGAGAACCAAACCAGCTTAAATGGAAGAATCTGTTAATTAGATATCAAGACATTCAGGAATATGCCCTTTTACTTTGAAACCTGATGATACTTGTATCAGGTATTTTTCCTTTACTAAAACATTTACTTTAAAAGGCTTCACCACATTACATCTCTTTTTCTAATCACTGTTTATTTCATTATAGTAGCTGACAAACAGAGGTTACAATCTTGATTACTGTTTAAAAGCCTCAACTCAATCCTTACATTGAAAGGTTAATTTAAAATTACAGAAAATGGGCCGCCTTCTTTTCTCTTGGTAGTTCTGTAATAAAAGGTTCATTGTTCAAGCAGCAGCATTCAATTATTTTGCTCCTGATGCTATCTACATGTAAAAAAATCTAGCTATGATCAGATGGTCCCCTCAGGTTTTCCAGTTCTAGCCTTCAGTGCAAGGACGTAAACCAAATAATTAGAGCCTCACAATTAACACTCAAAATGTGAAGTGTTATATTGTGAAATTAAAGAATGAGATTTGCTTCCTGGAATGTCAGTGAGAGAGAAAAGTTTCTGGAGTGTTTGCCCTTTCTTTAATTAATCATTGAATATATTTGCTGGAAAAAGATATGCTAACGAAGGAAGTCAGAGTGGCAGACAGCGTTCAGAGAATTTGCCCAGAAATACAGCTGTCCAGTTCCTGTTGAATTAGTCATGATACTAGTCCTCTACAACAGACATTGAAACTTATGCTATATTGATAGATTTAATATCGTTGAAACAGAAAACAACAATTTCCCTCTGTTTTTGTTTGTTTCGGGGTTTTTTTTCCCCACAGGGTCTGGTGTGCTCAAATGAAGGATGTGCAGACCAAGCACAATGAAATTTATTGCTCTGAATGTGATAGTTGAATGAGAAACAACGCTGACCTTCAGAAGTTTAGGGAGCAAGATAAATATAGGGGCTTAGCATTATGCAACAAAACTGAGGCTATTGAATAATGTCCTGGAAACATGGTGAGAATATACATCCGGTGCAAAATAAATCAGTTCTCAAAGGGAAAGTGATGTGAATGACTCAAACCATTTTGAAATTTGTGTCCATTTTGCAATTGGCATAAATTTTAGCCCGACTTTTACTCACTTTTACTTAGTGATGTTGTAAGTGGAAAACTGCAAAGACAAGAGTCTTTCAGAGGAGAAAATCAATGCTGCTACAATGGATCTCACAAACAGCATCTCTAAGTGGCTCTGGCATTGGAAGGAAGCTTGGCACTGCTGAAGTATCAGATAAAGCACTTTTGCAAGCCAGTTGAAGTAGGTCTCTAAAGAGACCAGTGCACAGATGTGTTCTGTTCCTTTAAAATCTCAGCTCTTGTTTAAGAGAAAGGGACAAAATAGGAATGCAACCAATACAGAAATGCTGGTAACTCCACAAAACATGATGGGTTTTGCCTAGAAGTGTAAAATTCCTCATTCACGATTGAGATACATTAAATGGTTTGAGTGTGTAGTTTGCTAATCGCCTCTTCAAAAGGAACTGATATGATGTGTATGTAACATCATGCCGAGTGGCTGGCATTTTATTCCAATGACCTGCAGTTCATATTTGCAAAACTCTGTCACATTTCTGCCATCTCAAATAAAAAAGTCATCAGTGCCTATGAGTACACAGAAGCTCCAGAGAGCCCAAGACAAGACACACATTCCAAGAAGCCCCTGGTGCCTGTGCCACTACACACACTGGCAGCAGAGGCACAACCATGCACAAGAACCAGATCCTTTGGGTAATTCACGTTTCCCATATTTCTGGGAGAAACTCTGCCATCCTCCTCCTCCCCTCCCAGCTGAGTCAATCTCTTGCTGAAAGGCAATATAGCAAAGTCGATCCTTTGTTAGCCAGTAGCAGAGCAACAGTAAACAACTGGAGGACAACAACCACCAGACAGACGGGAAACATTTCTACCGAGCTGCCACATGGAAATGCTTTGGGTAATGAGAGCTCCCGAATGTTGAAAAAAAATCATAACCTGCTTGCTTGTTGTGGAACGGAGGATCACTTTAGAAGCTCTTAAATGACCCAGAAATTATTTTTCTTTTTGTAAGGGCAACACTTAAAGACTAGACTGGAAAAATACTAAAACGTGCAGGTTAGGGAACAGCCCAGCAGTGTCAGGTAGTAAGCCAATAATGACCTCATACTTTCCATTTCCAGTGAGTTTCGTTGCTTATAAAAAGTCTTCCACAGCAGAGAGATCCCGGCTAAATCTTGGTTTTCAACTCAGGAAAGTCTGTGTTACCTCCCAGGCTCCCGTTCCCTGCCTGCGGCACTGCGGGGCGGCTCCTCTCCCAGCAGCGTGCCACGGATGAGCGCTGGCAGCCGCTGGGAATGACAACCCGCACCGCCGGCAGCTGCCCTCCCAGCCATCGCTGCCGTGCGGCCCGGGGCCACAGGCTAGAGGGACGACAGCGGCAGGTGCCTGGCCTCGGGCTCTCCCGAACCGAGCTCACCCCGAGGCTGCGGTGGAGCTTCCCGCGGCGGGAGGTTCAGGGGCCGGCTGAGTGTGCAGAAGTGCGGGAGGTCAGGAGGTGCTCTCAGAGGGGCCTCGCGTTGCCCCTGGCGAGGGCCCGTCCCTGCAGCTGAAGACCCCTCGCGCAACTCCGTGCCCCCCCATACCGGCCTCGTCTGCCGGCCCCCAGCACCCCCCTCCCAGCGAGCAGCCGCCGACCCCGTGAGCCGGCTGCCTTCGCCTCCGCCCCGGGAGCAGCCGCGGGCGGTCTCCCGGGAGGGCGGCACGACACCGAACCCGCCTCTCGGCCGGGGGCCGGGCGCCGAGCACCCTCCCCCCGCGCTGAGGCGAGGTGTTGCCCGTGGCGCCGCCGCGCACCGCTTTGTGTGGCCGC
>WTSP01002889.1:16201-71649 GCA_025331215.1 Actenoides lindsayi
GCGGGGAGGGATGCGGAGGGAGGCGAGCGGGTGGGGAGGAGGGGGGGGGGGGGGGGGGGGGTGGGACTAGCCTATGAAGGTGGTGCGATCCATCCATTTGAGATGTAAGTAGAACGCAGGGTGACTTGATCCCATACTTTACACTTTCACTCCTGCAATGGTAGAGCCATTGTGACAACTGACAGCAGTAAGGGTTGAGTTTTCTGCAATGACAAACTGCAGAGTAGCTGTTTTGTTGGAGATGTGGAAAATTACTAACAGCATTCTTGGACTGTGTCATACCTGTAAATGTAATATTGATGTTTTTTAAAGATACGAGCCTAATGTAGTAGTTCAACTACATAAACTATCAATTTATTCCATTAGTTTTATTTCCCATTTATAATTCTGTGAAAAGGATGAGACAGAACACATTCTGAAGATCGCAGATACTCTGGAATGGCCGTGCTGTTTTACATGGTTTCTGTTCACATTCTTTGGTGATGGGCAGCAGCATACACATCTAATAACGATCTTTTTTAACACCTTCCAGCCTTTGTACTTACAAATGTTTTTTAGAATACAGTTATTCTTTCAAATACTTGTGGTGCTGGAAAGCCTAAGCAAAGAATAATAGAATTGCATCTTTAAACTGATAGGCCTTCATCATGGGAAGACAGATTAAAATAAGAAGAGATTATTCTTCTGGAACAATCATCAAGGGTAAGAGTGAGAAACCCATGGAAGAAGCACTAATGAGGAAGGGCTAGAAAGCCAACAATATGATATATTTGAGGTCATAAATTTTTTAGATACTTCAGTTAGATTATTCCCAAAGAAAAACTGTTTGGTAAACAAAACTATTCATAATTAGCTCATCTCATGATAAATTCCTGTTGAAAGAAACCAGTTCTATAACACAATTAGCAATGAAAAGATAAGAATGATCCTCCCAACTGTGAACTAGACAGGTTCCACTGAATTTGTCTTCACAACAAAAACCTGTTTCCTTTTGGCTGCTCTGAGGGTGATACTCTGTTTCCAACAAATACAATTACTTTCTTGAAACACCAGTGGATTATGTGCCAAATAGCTGTTATTAACTGAAGGCATGAGCAATACAAGATGCAACATTATGAAGCCACGATATACTAAAGACCAGTTCAGAACATTTAATAAAACAGTCAAGTGCAAAATTCTCTTGGGATTCAGAGATTTTTACTCCATACTGTTGCTGTCCTTAATCACAGGATTTAGGTGGAACTAATTCAGGAGATTCTTCATTATTCTTAAGGTATATAAGTATAGCGTAGAGCAAATCACAAGTTCTTTGCTTTGACATTGGTTGCAGTACTGTCTGTCACTGCAAGACATAATAGGTAAGTCAAGCAGAAAGATGACAGCAGACAAAGGAAGCAGCAGTGGAGAATTTTGCTAGCAATCTGAAAGCACTCCGAGACCTTCAGGCACAGAGGTCTCTCTATAAAATAACAGGGTATTGCATTTAAAGTAGAAGCTATAAAAATGTGTACATATAAAATCTTGCTAGAACTGTTGAAACATTTTGCCCCTAGTGTCTTTTGGATACGGAATGTGTGACAGAGTGTTTTATCAGAAACACAAGCCAGTTCAGACATTGGAAGTGGAAAAATTTGCCTTGTCCTGAACCTCACCAAATAGTTTCTGAACACAGCTAACGTACCTGGAGGAGTGCAGCCTTGTTGCAGTTGGCTATATTTCTTCATGCTGCATGGGTGCACCCTTTGCACTGGACAGGCTGAACTTACAATAGAGGGAACAGGAGGTTTTTGCACTCACGTGACAGTACAAAGCCATCAAATGCCAGAGCTGGGACTTGGAGCTGTGCCCCAAGAGAACGTCCTGTTTCCACTGCATTGATTAAGCCAAACCTACACTTTGGTATCACTTTTTAACACCAGTAGATTGAATAAAGTGATTTTTAAGCACACAAATGCAGTAGTTAGCTACTTAGTGCAGGCTTTGGGACAGATAATACAATAACAAATGATAAGGCAAGCTACTGTTCCTCTAAATATTGCCATTCAGATAGCCATAAAGGAAATTTCAGGTGAACAAGAACAGTGAGGCTTGGGACAAAATGCTCGGAACAAAATACTTAACTTGACCCCCCCCAACCCCATCTAAAGTTTAGATTATAGGGGAAACCTGAAAAAAGCACAGCAAATGTGCCAGTTCTCTATGAGTCCAGGTGTCTTAAGTCAAAATGCTGTAAACCAGCATCTCCTGTAGAAATGCCACAGCTAAGAAAGATCTATGTTGCTCTTTCTGGCTCAAGACTCTAGCAATCCCAGCACTTGATGCAGTGATCCTATGAATTTCCCACAGCAGGCAGTGGGAATGACAAACATTCTATTAAAGGCTATCCCCAGCAGTAGACCCCTCCTGAAGACTACTAAAAACAATCCCTTAATCCCCTCCACTCAGTGCTGACCTAAAGGAACAGAGGATCAAAACATAAATTCCAGAATGAACTTCGCTTGCTCTGTAACACATCACCAAGGGTCAAAGATGTCAAACAGCTACATGGGGGCCCTTGCTGTTCCCTAAGGAATGTGCTCTTTATCAGATAAACAAGTAAGCTCCTTCAGAAACAGGTAACATATAACATGAGAACTATTGGTTATTTTCCTTATGAGATCTACATGCAAAGCAAGAGGTTTAAGTTACGTGTATACAACCAACTTACTACAGCCACATTTTTTCAGTGTTCGCTGTCTAGATTTCATTCTCAAGTCACTTCTATAATTTCTCAGCTTCCCCAAATGTAGCAGAAGACACAGAAACAATAACTGAATGAATCCAGAGTTTAAAAAATAAAACATGCCAAGTCTGCTGCAGCAGCAGACTGCTCAAGTGTACTGTTCCCCATTTTTAAGCCTTAAGAGACGTGCAATAAGGCCTAGAACACAAGTACAGAGGATTGGAGACCATGGAGAGCAATGCAGGTTTCTTCCTGTTCCTCCACTCACAGGGTCAGAAGAGAGGGAGATAATTTAAGCAGTTTTGTAAATATAATTAAAATGGCTCTGACAGAAGCTTCTGTTAAACTTTGTAGACTTGAAGCTGAACGAAGTTGAATCACTTTTAGGAAAAAACCACCTTACTTACTCCCTTTGAGGTATTTAAGTTAACTTACAAGCTATTTATGGCTTTGAGGATAATCACTTATCTTTTGGTGCCATTTTCTGTTATGATGTCAGGATTCCCTGAAGACATAAACTAGAAAACCAGGATCTTTTGAACCAATTACCAAGATTCTGACCTGTTTCAGGTAGTTAATAGCACACAGAGCCCATGACAAAGCTCAGGTAGAAGTGCAACTACTGCACTAAAAACATCCCATACCTGCACATGAAAGAACTCCTCAGACTGCATTCCAAAATGGAATTTATAGGTGCCTAGAGGGATTCAGGGATGACAACATCAGAGAGACAAGACAGAATAGCACAGTTTACTTTGGGGAAAACAAAAGACTAATGGAAATAACATCACTGAAAAAAAACCCCAAAACAAACAAACAAGCTCAGAAGCATATCACTTTTCATATGAGTACAGAAGTACACTTTTACACCACTGTTTTTTAACCCATATTCCCCAGACCACTGGCAGTAGACAGAAGAAGAAAGTCTGCAAAATAACTGGAATAAAAAAAACAACCCATAAACCAGAAGATGCATATGCATATTACAATGCTCTTACTTGAGGGAGGTACCAAACAAAATGAAGACCACTATGAAGTACATAAAACCTGCTCAAATTTTAGTCTCGTTTTTATCACAGTGACAACGTGTGTGGTGTGTGAGATGGTTTTTCTGTTGTTTTCCAAACAACTTGGTGGTCCTTGGACAAACAGAAAAAACTGCCCTAGGGCACTGTTACATTCTCGGATTTGCCAGAATGCTGGGCAGATCCAGCTGAGTGTACTATGTACTCTTAGTACATAGTGTATGTGATGCCACAGCACCACGGCTTGTCTTGTCCGTTCAAGGGAGTGCAGAGACATACTGTGACTCTGCTGCATCCCTGCAGGGGTGCCAGTCACATACCTGCTTGAGGTCAGTCTTTACTCCAAGCCTACACACCAAAGTCAACAACTGTTGTCCAGATCTGTCTGCTGCACGTAAGCGAATAGACAGGTTGTAATATTCCTTTCCCCAGCAACAGTGTCTTGGTGTGACTAAAAAAGATGAAAGCCAATTCACCATGCTGCAAACCAAAGCTTTAGAGACAGAAGCTCGTGGAGGAGTCTTGTGTATTGTCCCTTGTTTACACATTCAGGAAACACAGAGACACGGCGTGGGACTCATTGCCACACAGTCTGGAGAATAAATCTTTAAGTGTTCAAAGGTAACTAACCAAACTCATAGAAAAAAAATAAAAATCTGTTGTTACTGAACACAAAAGCAATGGTTTTGATTAAGATGATCAGAGATTATTGGAGAATGGGGAAATAAGTACCTGGGGAAGGATCTCTACAACTGTACCTTGTTCTTCCATTTTCTCTTAGGCATCCACTACTACGGAGAGGAACTTAGGCTCAAGGTTGGAAAAGCATGGCCACTCTTCCACCAGCATTACAGCAAACTGCAGTTGCTGACCAGAGAAGCATTTATAGGCAAAGGACAGTCCTACTGGAGTCCAGGGAAAGCAGGGAATGTTATTATCTTTTGAAAGGAATTTCCTCTTCTTCTTCCACAAACAGTAAGGATAAAAGCAAGCTGTTAGTGGGTTTGCAATCCTGCTGAGACATTTGTATGCCTTTGTTGAAACAAGGACAGAGCCTCTTTAAAAAAGGGAGGGGCCTTTACAAGCACAATGAGCAAATGGTCATAGAACTCACCTTGGAAATAAAATATTTACATCACCTAGAGATTATTTCAGATGAAATCCAGATATGAACTGGCAATAAAGAATGGAAGCGTGAAGTAGCTTGGAATCTAATTATCTGCCACAAACCAAATATTCATGAAACATCAGAGTGTGGAAAATAAAAGCATAACTCTAAGTTACAATAATCATCATCTCAAAAGTCACTCTGGTGAGTCACCATAGTATTGTTTACTATGCCTGCATCTACGGCCACTCCTCCAATAAACCTCTGAGGAACAGCTGCTATACTGCCTGCTACAGTAGGGTCTTGTCCTGGGCCAGTCCCTGGGCACCACTCTTATCCAGATTAGAGAAGTAATTGAGCACTTCATTTTGACATGATAGGGCTTTATAAACTATTGCCACAAAGAACCAGTGATGATGTAACACAGCATGAGCATTGCTAAATGCAAAGTTCAGAATCAGATAATAACCACAATGCTGCAACAGCTCTATGAACGCGATCAAGTATTGCATCATTGCACAAAAAAATAGGTTTCCCCAGCTTTCTTGCTAATACTGGGAGAGAATGCTTCAGACTGCAGTTCTACCTGTGAGGTTGAAGGAAAATAATTTTTTAACTGTCTCAGAAAAATGGGATGAGATGGACATTCTAATTCTAGTCTATAAGAAACAATAACATAGGAGATACCATTATGCTATAGATGGAATTAATGAATAAAAAACCTTTAAGCTTTTCTTTCTGTCCAGCTCAGTTCATTAGCAGCTATACAATACACAAAATCTTCTCAGTGCAAAATGTTTGGATGTCATTATCTCTAATCAAAGAACAGGAGATACACATATAGAATGAGCAGACATGCTGTATTGCACACCTACAGCTGCAAGGTTCACCAATAAAAGGACAGAGGGATCATGGTGAAGCTTCTGCCTGTAGGATTTTACTGCTCTTCTTATTGGGGGTTCTAGCAAAAGAAGCCAATCACAAAGCCCACAGCTTTGGACTTGTTCCATGCTCTTACTAACCCTATCCTGTTTTCTTGAATAAAACTAGTAGAGATCAACTATATAAAACCCAAGAGTAGCACGAGGTTTTTGTCGCTGCTTTGGCACATCCTGCTCTCTTCCCAAGCATGGACATAATTGCAGTGACCTAAGAACCAGAGAGTCAAGGAATGCTAACCCAGATCCTTGGAAACTTTCAAGGCTTCCAGAGCAATTCCCTTTTCTGTCACAATTTGGTGTCAGAAGGAATTTAAAAACAGATAACCGTGCCCACTAGATCTAGGGTTTCCATTGACAGAGTAGCAAATACCATAGTCTACCTCCAAAGATCAACCTCTGGGTCAGCTGACAGAACCCCAAGGGGAGCTGCTGCTTCAGACACTGTTACTTTTGGAGGTGATGCAAAGTTCTGCACAGGCCAGGCCTGCATATCTGAAGTGTTTGATAAGATCAAAGTCCAGAAGAACAAGACAAAGAAAGTTCCAAGTGCATTATCAGTCAATTACAAACCTCAGCAATCTGATACGAATCCTGATTGCTAAGCATAAACTGCTAGAATAAAGATTCCTGAATTGCTCTTTCCTACCTGATTATATGCGAGTTGGAATTTACTGGAAGTCCTAACTTAAGATCATGTTTTCATCACAGCATTTATCTCAAGTCAGGTTACTCCTTTCCTGAAGAGGCCAATAGACTCAACAAATTTCTGCCCTCGGTCATCCTGACTCACAACAAACAGAAGAAATTAAATTCTAGATCTTCTTCAGCGGCTCTTGCATCCCTGACTTTCCTGATGTGCACCTAAGTCCGAAACCAGCCAGCTTATTCGCTCACTGACAGTGTTTTGAAGTGCTGAGAGGCCTCAGAAGTTACCAAGCCATTTCCTGGGATGTCTCGTTTGATGGCACTGAAAGGACACTGACTCTCTGGGCTATGCTGCCATCAGTTCCCACAAACACATCTAAGCTAGCTTGGTAGCACTGTTACCATGGCAGTAAAACGTCAGCTCAAGACCACAGCTTATATATTTAGCCAGCTTCTTCAATGGATTTTACAGCCTATTTTGCCATAGCTATACTACTCCCAGAGGTGCAATAGCCTGTTTAAGAACAGAGATATTAAAACTTCAGTAGTCAGTGCCTTGCATTAATTATATTTTCTGCTCTGGTCTAGTCTCTTGAAGGAAATTTCTTCAAGAAAGCCATTTTTAGGCATTTTCTTTTTAAAATAAAAAACCCAGAGATGGAGAGGCACAATCATGCTTAAAGCAGCTTAGGAGGAAATGCTGGGATCCCCAGAGAGGCTGGGAAACATGTGGGTTTGGGACAAAAAGAATCAAGCCAAGAGCTAGCTGGCTACTTCCACCATTTATACCATAAATCCTTACATTGCTTACTGGCCATCATACTTTCACACGTAGAAAAAAAAAACCCCTGAAAGACACCGAATGCAGTAGGATACAGCAGACAAGATGCAGCTTAATCAAGGGCACGCTGTGTCAGGGATCCTTTCGTACTCCAACAGCAGCGTGGAAAAAAGCTGGCACCAGGCCCAGCATCTCTGTAAATCAATACAGCTGTTTATTTAAACCAAATGGCTGGCAAGGATATCAAGCTTTGATTTGTGTAGACATTTCCAAAAGGAAATTAATAACATTTCAGGAGATGACAGCAAACCCATGTAAGAACAAAAGAATTCTTTCCAACTAAATTTTTATTGATTATAGGGCATTCTTTCAGTTCACTGCTTGAAGCCCAATAATAGGCAGTACTCATTATTAGCAGAATTGATTATTGTAAAACCCAACAAACAATCACACATAGAGTCCTCCTTAAGTGTTCCCGACGGCAGAAAGTTCCTGAATATATTTGTAGTCATGAATGACATGGGTTTAAGCTTCTTGGTAGTGTGTGAGAATGCAATCACTAGATTTAACTGCCGAGGGTTTTAAAGACTGGCACGGACATGTGCTGCTGTAGTGACACATAATCCACTGGCTGAGAAGCCAGACTTGGCATGACTCTAGCCCAAGATTCTGTCTATGTACGGGGCAAGTGTGGCAAGCACACTAATTTTCTGCAGTGTCATATGTCACTCTAATCCATTTTTTCCCTTTGTGGTCATGGTGGCAGATACACAAATCCCTCTTACAAAAACGTAGGAAAAAGTGAGAGAGAAGGAGAATTTGCATCTTTACCTTCCTCTCCCACCCTGTCCTGGATCATAGAAACGCTGGTGACTGGGTGTTTTTGTTTTAAAGGAGATTGCTTTTCACTGTACAGGTGCTCCCTTGCTATCTGTGTTCAAGGTTGTTACTAATTTTTTTCATAGCCTGCTAAGAGATGGAAACAGATACTCTTAAAAAAAGCTACGACCTTTGACATTTTTAAGCTGTGTTGTCACATTTCATGGGAAAGAATTTAAGATGACAGACCAGGATAAATTTGACAACTTCAAGTGAGCACCGGGAACACGAGACTAAAGTCTCTTCTTTTTACACTGAGTAACAAAATTGCTTCACTGTGGGTCAGATGGTCTTGCACCATTGGTGCAAGAAGGTAAGAGGCATCACTTTGGCCCCCTGTAAGTAAAATAACATGAACCCCTCCTTGAACATTCCTAATTAGGTGCTAGGGGATTTCTGGTTTGAGCAGCACCAAAATATAAAGAGTGGAAAAGCAGGAGACTGAGCAAGTGTAACTTATTCTTTAGCATTTTGTCATAGGTTTTGCAGAAGTCAGATTCCAACACATTCAAATGTCTATTAAAAAAAAATTAAAAATCTGTAATTCCTGACACACAGGAAGCTTTGCCTCTGAATAAGGTAGCTGACCTGAGGTATTTTCACGACAGGCCTCCTGAGTTGAAAGCAGACAACGTGAGGAAGTTAAGAACAATTATTACAATAGTTCATAATCTGCTCTATAGAAACAGGATTCCTTTCATGCAGTGCTAACCCACTTGATCGAGAACTAGGAGGACCATCTTGCTATTTTTAAGTCTGGCTTTGCAATGGAACAAACCCTGTGTGGCTGAGGATTGCAGACTGCTAAGGCATGGCAGAAGTTTTGTGTGGTGGAGATCTGTAGGGCATAACAGCCAAGAGGCAGCGTTAGGAAATTGTTTGGTGGTTCTGTCGTTCACTCCCGCACAGTCACATATTGCTGAAGCCTCTTGGACACAGTTATGATTCTAAAATGGATCCTTCATTTCTCAGTAGAAGATGTCTACACCTTAGACATAACTCAGAAACTCATGGTGAGAGATGCCAAAGAAGTAGTCTTTTGTTCTGCATTTTCGTCTATTACTGTAATGTTACTGGTAGAAATGTTGGGCAATTGGTACAAACATTCTTTCTTTGGTATTTTAAACCTGATCCAAGAGCAAAGGAGCACAGGAGACTTTCCCATAGGTAAGGGTGCTCCATCTGGCAGCCTGCAAGCCTCTCTAACCTGTCCCTTTCTCTTGGAAGAGCTTCACTGTCCATGCTGATGGGCAGATGCCCTATTGCACCCGTGCACAGCTAAGAAGGTTGAACCATCAACTCCTGCCTCCTATAGGCTGTAACTGAGGTCTTCACTGAGTTCCATCACTACATTATTGTCCTACCCTACATAACCCAGAGTCAGCAAACACATGTATTCTGCACCACAATCAATCTTCTGTTACATCTTGCCTTCTCTAACTAACGCTTTAGTCATGGATTAGTCTTTGTCTGTTGCAAGAAAAGAAGACAGAACAGGAAATAAGGCCTATATTGCTCCAGGCACTACCTGAACCTGGACTCAAAAATCACTTAAACCCAAAGCTGTACCAACAAACAAAAAAAGATTAGAACATTAAGTGATTAAGAACAGAGATTCAGACTCTGATTTCAGATACCACGGCATCAATCTGCAAATGAGTGACAACACGATAGAGAATTAATACCTTCTCTGCCCAATACAGTAATGCACATTTAAGTGCAATAATGCATAATTATGTCTTATATTAGAGGCAGGAAAGTCATCTATACCTCTTCTAGGGTAGAAGTTACGTCCTGAAGAATCTGACTGCTGCTTTCAAAAATCTACTCCCGCAGGAAAAATGTGTTTGTTCTGGTCTTTAGTGAGCTGTTGTAATATTTTTAACCCTAGAATCAACAGTGAAGTACAGACATAACCTTACTGCTGCTCTGAAGACAGGGACTTCATGATATTGTACATGTGATCAAGTACATGCAAACATCTCCTTCTCAATATCCTGAAGAGTAATGATCAACATGAACACTAATTATAGATATGGTATCAGGAATACTGAGCGATCTTAGCCACTAAAACACGGAGTAGGTCCTCACATTTAACTTGTTCAACTCTTTTCCTGACACTGGTTTTCAGAACACGTCACACCTCCCGTGGAGAGCCTTCTATTACATCTAGTGGCAGGGGCACTGTGCAACTCAGAGAAAGGCTACATTACTCCAACCACCTCAGTCTCTGAAGCCCAGATATCAGGATCTGACTCGCATGGTCAAAACCATACTGTGACTTCAAATCAGCAGCACGAGGGTAGTTTACAGCTGAAGGGCATTCATATTTCAGTGTTTAGATGGTGTAATGGGACACATGGCAGGAAATGTGTTACCCGCTCATCTTTGCATTGAAGGAAGTGTGTTGCTTCCATTCAGTCAACCAGGAGAGAAAAGAGGCCTGAAACATTTTAATCTACACATTCTTTAACTAAGGGACCATAGGGAAATTTTAGTCTGACTCCACAGAAATCAAGTCCTCAAAGTAGCACGAGTATATCCATCTTGCTGTACGTGTGTCACACTCAGATTGCTATTGGTCTTTGTGCTGACTGAGGATAGGCTATGATCCCTGCAAAACATCTTGTAAGGATGTTACAAAAATAACAGAGCAGAGAAGACTCTTAGTTCAATCCAAGCATGTTTTCAATGGAAACGAGCTCATTCTTACACCCACTGGGCAGCTAATGTTAAGTACCATAGCCAAGAGGAAAACGTCTCCATCAGCTTTTTAACTGTACAAAATGCTGCAGGGCTTGGCAAGCTTTCTGTTCCCATTTCCATCACGGCTCTCTATGCTTTCTCATTCTTTCATCACTTCAAGGTTGAATGCCAACAGTTACACCGTGAAACTCAGACAAAGTCAACAAACACGGGGAGGCAGAGGCAGGGGCTGTGCACACTATGCAAATTGCTGTTTCCATAAGAAACATCAAGTAGGGGCCCTACCTCCTTTCCCAGGCAAAGCAAACCAGCACTTTCAAAGGCAACAGGTAGAAGTTTGATTTTCAACAGCAAGTTCTCATGTACTATGGAACACATAGAAGGCCTGTAATGGGATACAATGTTGCTCTGCCTTCAGGAAATTTCCATGCAGGTGAATGGCACACTGCTTTGAGGAGGGGAAGGGGAAAAAAAACCCCAAACCAACAAAAAACCAAACTGAAAAAGAGAAAAAAAAAAAAAAAAAAAAGAACAGGAGCTGGCTTAGCAAAATTATTCTTTCTGGATCCTACGCTAATAGATGCATTAGAACAGCACAAGTTACAGCGCAGAAGTACTGGAGACGTGCCCAACCAAACCATATACTCTCTAGTTTGAGAGACAATGCATTGGAATTGTACAGAAATCAGAAAGATTGATTTGGGACAAATGGAAAAACAGCTACACATGTATGTAGTGTAAAAAATAACAGCATCTGACATTACAGTTATGGAGAAAGCTGATTAAGTTTCCCAAACCTTAATAAGAAAGAGTTAGGTGGAACAATTTATTATAATTATGAAAAACAAATTTCCTTGTTTATGAAACTAGTATTTCTCAACAGGAAGATTTTCAAATATGTAGTTAGTTCTTGCACTGGCAACTGTGCTTTCTTTTTATATTTCCTGTAGGTGAAAAAACAAAAGCACACTTCTCCAGGGCATTTCTATCTCAGTTGCCATGCACTAGTGTGTTAGGGCAATATTTCTTGCAAAAAAAAAAAAAAAAAAAAGTATTAATTTTAATAAACATTTTCATTGTGCTTTTATAAAAAACTCAGTTGATTAAAAACCAAAATGAAACAAACAAACAAAAAAACCAACCCCACCCCCCAAAAAACCCCCCAAAACCAACCCCAAACACCACTGTTTGTAATCCACTACTCCTTTATCTCCTACCCAAACCCTTTCACACAGGGCTGCTTCCTAGGCCATTTACTTGTATTGCCCTTCATAAAACCAGGAAACAGAGTTGATCATTAGTTGAGCAAATGATCAGCTTAGCCCCCAAACTCTCTAACAGTTGATCAATGAGCAATACAAATGGTTGCATAGTTGCTTAGCTATTAAGAAAAAAAAAAAAAGTGCTGCTAAGATTCTGTCATATCCAGCCCATTCCTGAATTTATGCTGCAAGAAAGAAGCAGTTTTCTGTTCTCCCAGGCAATATAGCTCACAAGATATTTTGCATCACAGAGAAACAACTGTGGAAGTACACTGTGGCTTCTGCTGTCCTTTGATAGGAGTTGTATCAAGGTCTGTAAAGTTATCCTGGTGCTTTGGGATCTGGGCCATAGTGTTTGGTGGCAGTTCTTCTTAACTTCTTCCACTATTAGCACATTTATCTTTCTAGATGAAAGCTGCTGTTTTCTCACCAATGTATCTAACTAAGTCTTCACACAAAGACACTACAAACATGGTGCTTGGAGGTGTCAAAGTCAAAAAGAGAAAACAGAACTGTTTATTGGCAATATCTATGTCCATACTGCTTTAATATGGGCAGCCACAAGAATAAAAGCGAAGTGACTGGAAATGGAACTGTAAATTCCACACTAGCTGGTTTGAAATGAAAGGACACGGGTAGTGTAGTCACATGTATATAGTTATTGTCTTACTCACGGGAGAAATAATTGGATAGGTTTTTGGCTGAACATCCATCTGGTCACTGTTAGAGTAATAAAGACACAGGTAGCAGCAAATGGGGAAGGGGAGTACAGGATTCTGTAGTATGTATCAATACATTTTAGAATTTCTGGACACAGCAGAAGTTTAGATGGTACTGATGAAAGCTTTTCCCCTATCACTTCATAATCACACCAAGCACTTGTGGTTATTGCATATCTAAACTACAATGCCTGCATAGAGAAAAGAGCCCTTACATGAGATGATATTCTGCCTCTTTTGCAGCTCTGGCTGGATACAATACTGTCATCTTTGCAGTTTCTGCAGGATTGAATGGAGTTTCCATTTGCTAACCTGCCGGGTGACTAGCCTAAGCCACCTCAATTTATAGGGCACGTACACACATCACAGAATCACAGAGTGGCAGGGATTGGAAGGGACCTCTGGAGATCATCTAGTCCAACTGCCCTGCCAAAGCAGGTTTGCCTAATCAGGTTGCACAGGAACGCATCCAGGTTTTACGATACACTGTCAGTGTTAAAAACATTTCCTTTTGTCCACGGTGAACAATCTGCAAGCCTATCACCTCTAAACAGGAAATACAGGGAGGCTTTTAGCCCTGGAGACCAAAACCCCTCCAACATCTACCTACCCATAAAGGAAGCCCCATTAGAATAGTGTGCAGTTTTCCATTAAATTGTCCAAAAAGAACCTGAAGCTTTATTCCCCTCTGAGGATACCGTGTACATGGCAAGGAACCAAGTACTTCTTAGGTGACCAAATCACTGCCAAAGAGTGACAGTCAGAAAAAAAGAAGAAAAACTGTCTCGGGGGACAATAAAGAGGAACAGTATCAGCCAACAGAAATCAGCTGAGCTGAAGCTAAAGTGGCTTTCAAAAAATGATCAAAGGGCTGGACCATCTCTCCTATGAGGAAAGGCTGAGAGCTGGGGCTGTTCAGTCGGGAGAAGAAAAGGCTCTGGGGAGACCTCAGTGCAGCCTTTCAGTACAGTGGGCCTATATGAAAGTGGCCTATATGAAAGACAGGGACAATACTTTGTAGGAGGGCCTACTGTGATAAAGCAAGGGGTGATGGTTTTAAACTAAAAGAGGGCAGATTTAGACTAGATATAAGGAAGAATTTTTTTTACGATGATGATTGTGAAATACTGAGGTCAGGTTGGACAGGGCTCTGAGCAGCCTGCTCCTGTTGAAGATGTCCCTGCTCACTGCAGAGGGAGTGGGTTGAACTAGATGACCTTTCAAGGTCCTTTCCAACCCAAACCATTCTATGCTGAAATACAGAGCTTAAAATGTTGTAGTAGCAGACTACAGTATCATGGATTAAAAGAAGTACCTGGCCGCTTCTCCACTGAAGCTGTATCCAAATTATCTTGATAAAAGCTGAAGGGAAGACACTATGAGCAGAAAACAGGTGTAAGTCTATTGTGCCCTTCTTTTCCTGGACACATCCACCTTTTCTTTAGAGGTAAGAGACCATTCTGATGGGTCTTTTGTTTCTGACAGAGTAGTCAACGTTTGCTGACACCCTGTGTACTGAACCTGAGAGTCTCCTAAGGTAAACACACGAGCTATCACAACCCAAACTAAGGAGCTAACACTTTCTGGGTGCAGCAACAGTGGACTAATAACAGTTTGTGGGTTGGGCACAGAGGAAGACTTAAACTACAGGCTCACTGACAAGTTTCATTTGTCCAATTTTTCAGTTTACTTCTGGTAAATCTACGTACAAAGAACATGCTGAGGAAAAAATCCTGCAAAGTTGCTGTCAATTTAGGTAAAACCAGAGCCCTTGCAATAAAACCTGAACTTGCAGCAGGCAATGTATGTTCTAGTCCAAAAACCCAGAGAATTTTCTCTTTAATAAATACCACAGGTATTTATTTTAACAACCAGCTTGAGATACACATTTAAAACACTTATTTGCCTCAGTCAAAGATTTTGGGATGAAGGCTTCTCCTTTAATGCTGAGGAATGACTCATTGTGCCTGAAATGTTTGTTGGTATATTATTTACTAAAGATTTGTAATTGGCGACGCTAAATAAATATACATATCAATTATAAGAGCTGTTTGCTCTGCAAATGCAGGGAGGGGTCTCAGATACCCAGTAATTCCCCTTCATCTAGTTCTACATGCTCATCGGGTCTTTATTATTACAGCTCCAGAGATTTCACACATCCAGGGCCTGATAACAAGATGATGGGTTAATGATGGGACCAAAGGGAAGCGGAAGAAGCCAGCATTCCAACAGGCTTCTCTGCTTGGGGCCAACATTCATTCTGAAGACTTGGTATCAATACAATCATGGTTTTAAATAGAAAGGCTTTCAGTTAACTAACACATAGGTACCAGCAGGACAGTGATTCTCCTCCAGAAACCTCTTTTACAGTCTGCCTGCTGGTTGCAACAGCATTAACTGACAGACAATGTTTGGATCTCCTCTGATGCTTTTTCCTTATTACTGGAGGACTCTAGCTCTAAGAAAGGGACACTGTATATGCTTTATTTGGAAGCTGCTCTCCTGTAATGGTCTGCTAGATCTTCAGTCTGATGAGGTAAGTTCTAAACACAATTGTTTTCAAGAGTTTTATCAATTGATTAGTATTTGCCCTACAGTCTGTCAAAGCAGTATGGCAGTGATCCTTTCCTGGATGCAGTCATGCATTTTGCTCTCTGGTAAGGTCTCCAGGTGCCAGGGCTATAGGTAACAGTAGTAAGCTTTTAGACAAGGATCTTCCCCTTGGTTATCAATTTGTGCTTAGAGAAGGTCAGGATCAACCTGAAAGAATTTTGTAGTCTGAATATGTTTGCACAATGCCTATTTACATTACACCTAGCTCATACCAACACAATGACCTACTTACTTTCATTATCACTAAATACATTACCGAGCCTGAAAGAATGTAGCTGTTAGAAATCAAGGAGGATCCCATAGCACTCCTCTGTTGAGAGTAATAATTTTCCTCTGCAAAGCATGCGTTCTTTTTTAAACCTCAAAACCCAGAGCCAGCCTGAACCAAGATAGGAAAAAAGGGAACATGAAACCACTACAATTAGATGTTACCAAAGACCATTCACATGTGCCCGTGAACTGGAAAGCTGGCATTCATTTCACTTGCCAACTCAGTTTCTTAGCTTGTTTCCACAAAACCTGAAATTTATCTGCCAAAAATCTTCTGTGTTTTGTTAACTCCATCCAAATATCATCTAATTCCCATAATGAGCTTATAAAGTACCAAGAATACCTAAATATTGCACAGGAAAGTACTTATTTCAGTGCAAGTAAGTAATGCAAATGCAGGTTCTAGAAAATCATTTTGTGAGTTATGAATGCAATCTGTTTTGTAATTAGTGTCTCCCCATTAAAAATTGGTCTATGGTTTACTTATATTTAAAAGTTCTGTCACCCAAAATCTTACATGAAAGCTAACTGAACAGTCTGTGACGTGTTCTTGACTAATAGTTATTTGTAATGAAGTCAGAAAGCATACCTAATTCCTGAGTCTTTCCATACATGGAGAAAGACACGGTATATGATATATGGCATCTGGTGTATCTGCCACCGAACTGGGTTGCCAAAGATCTGGACTCCCTTCCTTGCTTGACTGCATGCTTATGCAGTCTATGTCAGTTATTTTGTCTATTAAATATGCCAAGTTCAGTGGTATTTATATAAGCTCCCTGAATCAGGCAGTCTCAGTGCTTCTACAGCCCTGAAGTAAAGGGTTCTCTTCTTTGTAATTGATTCCTCTGCAGACAACAGTAAATAAAGTAACATGTGACCTTGCAAAAACTAATCAAGACAAGACTTTTATATTTCTTCCTTCCATCTGTTTTCAGATGACTTCACATCCCTGAAGGACAGAGTCAGTGGTGGACATACATTCTAAGGCTTTCAAAGGAATGGAAGAAAGTGAACTCAGTTCTGATTTTCTAGATTATGGACTAGCTATGCACATGTATCCCTCCCTTCTCTATTACTCTCATGACAGATTTGTTTAACTTAATTTCTATATTTTGCATTATCTGGGTTTTCATTTGTGTGAAGCTGTGCTATATGCATCCTAAATATGATTTGTCTAGATATATGGAAAAGAATTGCGTGGAATTATGGGATATTGCTGATCCTCCTAAATCATGAGTCAAACTCTCCTGAAGAGCTGAGTGTTCTAATATCCTAATTTCTACAGTTTCATAGAAAAGATAAATTGATGATGGGTTTCTTTCCAAATTTTGAATTTACATGACAAGCTTTCTGCCATACCTAGCTATTTAAACAACCTTACTCCCCCTCTGCCAAATCTGAGGTACTCACATTACTCTAGGACCCACCTCTTAGATGACCCATCCTCAAACTAAGCCAGCTGGCAGACCTGGTGCATTAGGGGAAAAAGGTCTATGTTTCATGCTCTCTGCTGCATACCAGTCACAACAGACTATCAATCTCTCAGTACATGTTTAATCCATATTGAAGAAGTAGCATTGCTCTGCTCTTTCCACTGACTCTGAATGGAATCTAGACACAAAACTAGCATCCCAGAAGCAAGCAGATTCTACATTTCTGTTTCAGAGAGGAGACCTTTGACATATTCAGAGCATGCAAGCGCATTATCCAACTTCTAAATTTATTTCCTGCACTGTAATTGGGAGGTTTTGGCCATGGGGATTCTGCTCTTCATCATTCCAGGCATGAAGGATATTAAACAATCAACTGACTGAGCTCAGAAACACAGGATGCTTTATCACATTAGAATGACATATTGCCATTCTTATCTCTCTCAGAGATAACAAAAGTTTGGCTTTGAACATTGCAGGTAAAACACCAGTGGAGATTACCTTTTAAAAATTATTGGACAGAGATCTGATAGGAATGTTTCAGTTTGTTGTATTTATTGTTTTCATTTGTTATTCAATTTTTAAAATGTTTAATTTTTTTTTTACTGGACAGTGATCTGAGGTTTCATCTGTTTGCCCACTTTTCACGGGGGCCACAGACACGCACGCTGTGGTTAGACTTCTAAAGCAATAAAACAGCATTGACTTTATTTCCTGTGAACATGTCTGGAAATACACGGGGCAAAAAGTCACTTAAGCCTGGAAAGATGAGAGTCTCATTGATCCCTTCTGTTCTCCCTCTCAGAGAGCTTGCTCACAGGGCACTGCTCTGAAAGTCATGAGGCAGGGTCTCCACATGGTCTCCTACATTTGGCTAAGGCTGCTAGGACCCTGGGGAGGATTCTGCTCCCATGACTTCTGTGCTTCTCTGAAGAAGGCAGCTAGGAGAATTGATTCCTTCACACTTTCCTTTGTTCCATCAGCTCTGGAACTGACTCTTCTGCAGATACCAAAAAAACCCCAACCCTGATGCGTTGCTTTTGCATGACACTCCAATGCAGAGCTGCTGCGATTCACATTTCGTCGGAGTAAAAAAATCATGTCAAAATCCAGTGCACACAGCAAAATAAAGAGCATTACACTGAATTACTTTGGATGAAATGTTAATAATAATGAAATAAAATGCTTCGATACTTCTTGTTTCAAAATTAGTGCTCCACACTAGAGGTTAATGGAACATGGAATCTAAAAAAACCTGAGATGGAAAAGTGTTTCGATATATTCATGAGTATCCTTCATCCTCTCCCCTCTCCAGCTTCTCAACAAAGCATTGTGGGGACAACACTAACAACATAAGCCCAGATCCCTAGATGTAAATATGTCTTGATATTTCAAATGATAAATACAGGGTTGCAAACATATGAAAAAAAATGTATTGTCACTTCAGCTAGTTGTCAGCAAATGCAGGTACACAATGCCAGTCTCATACACAACATCAATTTCCACTCAGCAGTGCTTCAGACCTCTTTGGAATACCACACTTGTTTTCTAACCCTTCCTGAGTATGTTTCGTTACTTCCTAATGCTCTGACATCTCAATTGTGAGCTACTCTGAAGCTGTCTGGGTTACTCAATCCTGTTCAGGTTTTCTTTGCATGATTACAACAGCAGTTCAGGAAACGAAAATGTGAAAGCATATGGAAGACTCACTTCTAGGGGAGGAAGTTACTACACCAGAACGACAAACATTTCTTATTGCATTCCTGGACACGAAGCTAATCCACTGCTGAACGCTGCAGATACACTAAACACAATATGACTTGAAAAAAAATCCTGTTTTCAAAGATGAAAAAAACCCAGAGCAAATTCTGTAAGACTTCAAATCTTATCATGACATGCAACTTCCTGCCTCTTCTTCAGGGAAAAGGCAAGAATGGTGAACATTTCCAACTTCGTTCAAGATACCTCTGTGTTTTGAGCCTTTTTTTTTTTTTTTTTTCAGCTTCTGCACCAGCAAAGTTAAAATCATCATTTCTTCTGGGAACATGTGCCTGCTTCATGTTGACACTAGCAGACGTAAATAGCTGTGAGCTGTATCGATAGCTGCTTTCAGAATGGACTGAGGCAGGCACAGTGGTATTAATTCATGAGAGCAGGAAAGGAAGGCAACGTAATTAGCCCAAATGAAATATGATACATCTCTCATGTAAGAAAGGCTGGACAGTGTCTTCTAAGGAAAAGATAGTCCGTGCAGCTTCTCACTGGGAAGATCGATCAACAATTCTGTCTGGAATCCCAGGTCTCTGACATCACCAGCTCTGTAATTCACAGTGAGCTGAGAGAAAGGAAAATGCTGGCAATGCTTTGATGACGTCCGAGAATATGGCCTCCTCCTGTGACTTGCCATCCCGAGAGGATACAGAAGACAAGACTCATTCTCTTTTAAAAGGATGAAAGCTACCTTCCTATCCATGGTCTACATTCATGTTTTTTCCCTTGAGAGCTGGTATATATTACCACTCCTGCTTGACACATCCCTGAAATCTCCGAAGTAGAGGTTCAGCAGTAGTTAGTGTAAAGCCTGAGACTTAAGAGAAGGCCTCAATCTCCCTCCTCACATTTCCCCAAATTCCTGTGTTCTTTTAGACTAGCGATGCCAGATGATGGCTCTGTACCTCCAAGTCAGAACTTGGGAGCGCACAGAAGTAAAAGGTCCTGCGAGATGAAAGCTGACTGAATGTGGCTGACTTGAGGTTTTAGATATGGTTCCTGAAGAGTTTCTAGTCAATAATTATACTCCGTTGTTTGTTGCAGTGATGCCTACATGTGCCAGTTCAGAAATCAAAATCTCACATTGTGGTTGGTTCTGCCTCACCAGATCCGAGTTTCTGCTCCAAACACTGTTTCAGTTACAAATGAAAGAATCAAGCATTGACTAAACGATAGCAAGCAAATGCTAATTGTGGTAACAGGCAAACTCTAGCATTGTCATGTTATTCTTCAGTTCTGCTTTGTTATCAGGAAGCACTACAGCAGAAACAAGACCGAAGGAGGTAATTAGAAAGGTAAATCAAAAGGGGAAAAAAGTATGCTTGACATACTGCTGCTGAAAAAGTTAGTAGTAGTTTAGCACAACCTATGTCAACCCAACAGCCTGATGGTCATTGCTGTGTTCTGCCTCCACTTGGTTTACCAGTAAGGGCAATGGGATGGAGATGGCAGGGAGCCAAGAATAAATTTCCAATCCTAAAACCAGCTTTACATCCGCTTCATCAGCCTGAGGGCACTAACTCCTCAAGGGCTGTAAGCTCCAGGGTAGTTAGAATGGAGGCACTGCCTGTTTCTCTTTCATTTCTCCCCAGAAAGCAAGTGTCAAGGCCTAAGGCCAACTGTGCTGAGTATGTCCTCTAAGCATCTCTGTCAGGCAGTAAGTTTGTGCTTTTTGTTATTTTCCAAATATACAGCTGGACCAGAGATGTGGTTTGTACATCATTGAAAGTGGTCTATGTATCTCTTGTGCTGATAATTTGACCTAAGGAATTCAAACTTTACACACATTTGTGTTAAATTTCCTAAATTTTCTACAGGTACCTTTGTTATTTATACTCACCTTTCACATTCTGCTTTAGTCCAAGGCTGAACACTGAAAAACTGTTCTGTGTATTACAGAGGCATGCTCTTTAATATGCAGATGCAACAAATAATGTTATGCATTTTCTCTAAGGTCATCCCCAGAAAGCTGAAGTAATTATAGAGCTATTTTTTCAGCCTGGATTGTATAGCATTTAGCACTATACTGAGGTTCTCTCTAACTCCATTCATACACATTAATGAACTGTAGGGAGAGCTAAAAAAGATGTTGGATAGATCATATGCAGTCTCTAGGCAGAAAACATATAGCATTTATGAAGTTTTCTGTATCTATCTAGCAAATTTAATAGAAACTTTCAATTGTTCTATGACCTTCCATCAGGCATGAGTTCTTCTGTGCATCCGGGAAAATGTTCTACCTCAGCAGTATCACTAAATGAACTCCTCAAAAGAAAAATACAGGCAGAGCAAAAAAGCAGTGTATCAGATGGAAAAATCAGCCTAATAGCTTCTTTCATCAGTACTTTTCAGAGATACTGTGGAAAATCAGCATCTCATAACATCATCCACCATCAGACTAAAAAGAAATCCCCAAACGAGCTCACAGAGAGCAAAATAACAAGGGGCTATGCAATTTAGACCTTTCAAACAACTTGGAGAATCATTTGACAGAAAACTGCTACAAATGCATTTGTCACTGAGTTTATCCACTTTTATGTTTGTCATTGAAGTAAAGTGGAACTCCCAGTGATTTCCTGAAAATTTATGCTCTTCCTGGGACAAAGCAGGCTAATTGCTTAAACTAATGAACTCAGACACCTGGAAAACAATACCAACTTGTGCACTCCAAAAATGGCCAGGAAACAGGTGTTAACTGGGAATATCTTGAGATCTGGGACAGTCCAGAGAAAAAAAGTGCAGGAAAAAAATGAGAGCCACAAAGCAACAGGTAGACTTCACAACAGAGACACAGAAAAAAAAAAAAAATCATACAAAACACCCAAATTATTATTCTGGTACCATTTACAGTCTTACAGGATGTTGTCTTTATTGAGGTAACCCATATTGCTTCCCTGTTTCTTTCAAGTTATTGTTTTCTGTTCACATATTACAGAGATCAATGTCTTGATGCTGCTTGTGGTGATGAATAAATTACATGTGGTTCCTCCCTGATGACCCACACCCTACAGGGTAACAATGTTATGCCACACTTCAGAGATACACAGAGACAATAAAAACCCATAAGAGTCCAAACGGATTGTAAGGCTGAAAATCACACCACATTATGCCTCTGGTGACATGCTATCCTAACCTACTGAGCTGTACCAAGGGTTCCTTCCATAGAAGGAAAAGCAGAATATCACCTATCATCTCCTAGCTAAATTTACAGTTTAGTCATGGAAGTCAGCAGCTTTATTCTATAGCATGTATTCTGTATTCCTCTCTCATACTCTGCATGGAGTATTCTGTTCTCTGTGATATTCTATGGCAGTGGTCTAGCAAAGCTGTCAGCTATGTTCCCTCAGGGGTGCACAGCTGAGCTCAGGGAAACCCTCTCACTTTCACGTTCTGGCATAACTTGAAAAGATATGGCATGGATGCCATCCAAAAGGCTCGCTAGCCAGGGCAGGAAAAAGAAAAATCTTAACTACAAACCATTTCCCAACCCCTTCCTCAGGTTCAACCTCCAAACCCCATGTTCAGATCTAAAAAAAGCCAATTCAAAGGACAAAGCAACAAATTCCCTCATTCCTTTCTGCCTAGGGAGCTGGAAGGAATGGGGAACAGCCTTCTCCTAAGAACTTCAACCCCAATTTCCCCTCTGGGCTCACAGCTGAGCCCAGATCAGCCAGGCCATTGGCAGGAATCATAACTGCTTACTTGCCAGGAAACCTTTAACTTAGCTGTAATAGAACACTGAGCACACTGACTGATGGCTGTAAAGCCACTGCCTGAAGTCCTGAGGAGGAAAACAAAGGCGTGAATAATACCTAAGACTTTTTGCTTAATCATTCAGGTATGTAGACACAGTATCCCTACCAGCAAACCATTCTGGATAGAGGAGAAAGGCAGCTTAATACTCTTCTTTCCTAAAAACACAACTAGAGATGTTTCCTCTAGAAAAATGAACATTCTTGCCTCAGCCTGGAACTTAACATAGTTGGGTTTGGGTTTTTTTGTTGGTTTTTTTTTTTAATATTAATTTGTGTGGGCAAGCTGCAGCTGGGAAAGGAAACCTAATCCACAGAAAGTTAGGAAAAATGTGAAACAAAATCAATGTGAAACATTTTCAAAGAAAAGGCTGAAGCAAAAGGGAGATTCTCCAGGACAGAAAGAGATGGTGGGGAATCAGTGATGATCAGTTTAGTAGCTCCATTTGATTCATTGTGGACAACACTACCTTGCAATGCTAACACAGGGATGAAATAGCATTTTGCTAATTCTGACTAATGAATTTGAAAATACTTAAAAACACAGGTATAGAATCATAAAACCAGTAAGGTTGGAAAAGACCTCCAAGAACAAGTCCAGCTGTCAACCTGACACTACCATGACCGCTAAACCATGTGCCAAAGTGCCATGTCTACAAAGTTTTTGAACACCTCCAGAAATGGTGACTTCACCATCTCCCTAGACAGCTTGTTCCAATGCTTCACCACTCCTTCAGTAAAGAATTTTTTCCTAATATCCAACCTAAACCTCCCTTGACACAACTTAAGCCCATTTCCTCTCATCCTGTTGCTAGTTACTTGGGAGAAGTGACCAACACCCACTTCGCTACAACCTCCTTTCAGGTAGGTGTAGAGGGCAATAAGGTCTCCCCTCAGCCTGCAGCTTTCCAGCCACTCTTCCCCAAGCCTGTAGCACTGCCTGGGGTCATAGTGACCGAAGTGTAGGACCTGTCACTCAGCTTTGTTGAACCTCATACAAATTGACCTCCGCTCATCGATCCAGCCTGTCCAGAGCCTTCCTACCCTCGAGCAAATCAACACTCCTGCTCAACTGGTGTCATCTGCAAACTTACTGAGGATGCCCTCAAACCCCTCATCCAGACCACTGATAAAGATATCTATTACAAACTGTGAGGTTTAGGGGTTTTGGTTAGGGTTATGCTTGTTTCTTTGTCTTGTGTTTGGATTTTTTTCTTAGTTTCCTTTTTTCTTTTCTTTTTTTTTGTTTTTTTTTTTGGTTTTTTTTGTTTTTTGTTTTGGTTTTTTTTGTTTGGTCTTGGTTTTGTTTTTTTTTGTGTGTGTGTGTGGTTTGTTCTTTTTTTTTTTAATCCGCCTCCCTAAACTAAACAAGAAATCCCTGGAAGGGAATCCAGGAGATCTGCTTTGCTGGCTCTGGTTTCAGCTGGCTAGCATGCCCTCTGCTTTTTTTATATCTCATATAAAATAATGCATTTGAGAAGAAATTGAAGCTCTACCTGAAGAAAAAACAGAAGAAGTGAGAGAACTACATGACTACAGGATGGGATGAAAGAGTCCATTTATCCTGTTACATAGCCCTGAAGAAATTCCAGTATCATTATTATCTTAAATTATAGATATATCTCAATATATGATCCAAACCAAACAAGAGATATTCCAAGCAAAAGACATCAAAAACAATTCAAGTTCTTACAGCCAAGGATAGAGTGACTCTGGAATTTGAGGTTTAATTTACAAGTCTATTACTACATTATGAATTACTGCATACACCTCCAAAAAAGAGGTTAGACCTGTTACAGCCATAGTGACAGGATTTGGAAATAGGACAGATTAGTAATCGCTCAAATAGAGACTTGTCATTGAGCTGTGCACAAACAGAAGCAGCTAATCTAACTCCGACACACCTTCAATAAAAATACCTGTTCTGTGATTCACAGATGAATTATGATGCAATCCCAGCTACTCTGCTCCCAATTCATAATTATAGTCTCTGCTACACTGTACAAAAAGAAAGTCTAGTATCTTCTTCCACTGTTACTTTTTAAACTCACTCTGGTTTATAATGGTAGTCTTAGAAGAGCCCCAGGGCCCAGGAACAGGCTCTTAGAGATGACACTGTCTGTGACAGGCTTTCTAGGATCTACAAGAATTTTGTCTCATCTATCTGAGGAAATTAACTGGAACAGATATTTGAAAAAAACAGTACCCTGCACAGACATTAAAATAACTCAGTTACCCTAGGATTTGAAGGACAGGAAGAATCTCAGTTCAAGGAAGACCTAGAGGAGGCTAACCAGGCATAAAGAATTGGCAGCAAGGGAGATACTAATTTCTTGCTGTGCAGTTTCACCCAATGGTTTTCACTTAAGATTCTTTTTCCCAGGAAATCAGGACACACACCCCCCTTACCTACTCTATAAGTGCCAGCAATTCAAGTTGCTTGCATGCTTTCCGAAAGCTTCCCCATTTATCCTTCTCAACTTCCACAATACAGTACTGATGTGGTTTGAATTAGACCTCCCCGATACCATTTAAAGTTCTCTTTGATGCAGAGCATGTCTTTCTGATTGTATTTGAAAGACATCTTATAATTTCTCTAAGGAGCATAATTGCATTTTTGATTGATCCATTTGTTTATTGGAGTTTTGATCTACGCATGGAGTAACCGAACTAGTGAACGGAGTAAACAAAAGCTCTCACTGAGGGAGGATATGACTAGATGACCTCTAAAGATCCCTTCCAACCCAAAGCATGCTATGATTCTATATGCCTGTCAGGCTTTAAAGGTACCACTGTGCTCAGCAAAATGTACATTGCCTTTCTTCACTCATTCATTATTTTAACAATTGGTCTTCTACCTATAAGTTAAAGCATGGCTCTGAAAAGAAACATTTGGGAAATTTTAGGTCCACCTCTGCTCATATGTTATCTTTCAGATGTGTTCTAGACATTAGGTATGACATTCTAGGTTCCTCTCTCTCCTCAGTGAGTGACCTCTGAAGCTGGTGCTGTACACACACAGCAGCCAGGTCACCACATTGAGAAGAGATTCTGCCACCACTCACACCTTACTGCAGAGCGCATCCTTTTAAGCAGCCCACTCACTTTTAGTAGGGTGGTTCAGTTCCTAGTCAGGCAACAATCCTGCCTATCTTAGTAATATTTCTGCTGTGACTAAGGCTGAGTAAGGCAGCTGTTAACCTTATGCCAATATTATCCACTCCCCTTTCCTTGTGATGTTTATCCTCTGCCATTGCTTGGAGAAGTAATCTGCACTCTCCACAGGCTGAGGAAAACAGATCCTAAATCACTGCTCCATGATGGCAATTTTTGGAGATGTTGCTTAGCATGTAACAAGATGCACCAATAAGTTGTGTGCTACACAAGATCTCAACAACTGACAATGGAGAAAAAAGGACATCTTAGCATTTTCTTTGAATTTGTGTGACAGCAGATCCTGATTCTATGCTGCCGTTCCTCTAAAAAATACCTCCAAGGTCCCCCTGGATACAGGGCTGCACGCAGCCCACCCTGGTTACTCATTCTTGTCTTGCTTGCGACAATACATTGGGAAGGATATTATGGAGCTAAGCCAACAAACAGTCAACAGTCTGCTGTTATCAGGAACACATACTTATAGCTATCATCCAGATCCTCACCAGTCAGCACAAGGGAAAAATGCCTTTTCAAATGGCCGCTTACTAAGGAGAGCAGTAGGAAATGTACAACAGCAACGAGGATTCAGTTCCCTGACGTTGCAGCTTTGGGTGGTTTTTTTTGGTTTCGGTTTGTTTTTCTTTCAAGGGGCAAGACAAGAGCTACAAGCAGGCACAGCTTCTCCAAATACAGAGGATGTATCTGTGACCATGGTATAGTGGAAAGTGCTGAGTAGGATGGGACAGCTTTCTGTTCCAGCCATCAGACATTTGCTTTTTAATTAACCATTTATGAAGAAAGCGATTTTCTACTCCGACTCTGCACACCTTCAATCGGTAATAAAATCTTTCACTTGCCTTTAGCAAACTGACTTCAACCTTATATGGAATTTAAACAGCTCACAAAGAATGCAGTAAATCTCTTGCCCCTTCTGTGTCTGAGACAACTGTTCTTTAAGTCCTTACCAGAATGGTGCTAAGAGATCCTTTAAGAAATGCAGGAATTTCAAGCTCAAGCTACACACTGGTTTGTTACTAAGAAGGTAAAATTCAGTTCTACTGTTGAGGAATTTTTCCAAAACTGTAACTTTTACAGTGGTAGATAAAACATTCTTCAAAATCCTAAAAGGACATGCCAAATTTAATCAAGGGTCCAGTGCAATGAAGTTGCACGGCCTAAGTTTTAGCAGCACAAAGACGATCTTGAACGTCATTGTGTTAATCTTTTCCTGGGAAACAGACTGTAGGTTTCCTACACAGCCTGATGCAGCACACAGCTTTGGCATGCTGAATCTCAGAGCAGCAAGATCATGGGGCTGCTCACTCCGGGGGCTTCCCCAGGAAATCCCTGACCACAGGATTAATTTCTGCTAACAAATGGGGTCATTAGAAAACTCGACTTTTAGGGTTCACATCTGGCAATGCTCTCGCAGGGGTGGGGACTGTCAAGAAAACAGGCAATCTAAGTGCAGGAGCTGGCTGCAGGCTGATTGGACCTATCAGAACTTAGCGGGGGAAAGTACCTTCTTTTGCCAGGAAAGGGGATACCGTTTCATGGGTCTTTGTAACAAGACCCGTGACAGACCAGCTGTATGAGCAGACTCTGAAAAAAAGTTAGGGAAGCCAACTTTTACCCAGACATTAAGAGTTTTGACTACAAAAAGCTAAACCGAACAACTTTTTTTTCCTTCTCTTTTTCTTTTTCCTTCTCTTTTTTTTTTCCTCACCTGTATCAGAGATAGCTTTTGCAACAACATCACCTTTCAGAAATGGATTCATCAGTGCATTTATACACAGAGTCTAAGTAATCCTACATTCACCCAGAACAACTTCTGCCTCACTATCACCAACAGAAGCAAGATGTGAGGTAGGCAAGACTAACTTAACCTAAACACTGAGTCTTTTCAGAAGGGCATCTCACAGCAGGGCTTGTTTGGACATCACGCTGACTGGCAAAACTAGAGGTACAAACACACAAACCTTAGCTGCCAGATTAAAACTTCTGTATCAAGATAGGGTGATTCTGAAGGTAAACAGCCCTATGCATTTATGTTCCAGAGCAAGAGATGCGCTGCCTTGCGTGATTTTGTGAAAGGCTAAGCGTGCCTGATCTATAGATAAAAAATTCTAACAATGAAAGAAGGTACGGAAGTCTTTATAAACTTGTGAGCAAAACATCCACCGAAAGCCTCCCTTCTCAGCCCTTTCTCACAATTAGTCTTTCAAATTGAAAATCTCCTTTGCACTGTGGCAGCCTGCCTACGAGACACTGCCATGCTTTTCACCATGCTGCAGCGATTGATGTATAGCAAAATCCAACATGCTTGGCAGCTCTGTGGGAGAGGGAGGTCATTTTACTGAGGAGGCTGGATTGACTTACTTGAGATATGGCATTCTCTAAAGCTCCAAGTTGCTTTGGAGATGGAAGAAAGAACACCTCTGTGCAACTGTGTGTCCTCCAGGTAGATATCTGATAGGGAAAGGCTGCTCAAACAGTGGATGGAAGGAATAAAGTTCAAGTTTTCTGGCACTGCAGTTCTTGGGTTCTGTCTGCCTCTTGTTAAACAGACGGAGGCTTTTAGTGCTCTGGCTTATACGTAGGGGACCACTCATGGAGGAAAGGAAAGTAGAAGATCGACAGAATTTGTTTTCAAGGCTCTCCCAAAACAAACACTTTGTAAAGAACAATATCCACTGCAGAAAGGTACTTAGTATTGACTCAAGAATGCTTTTTCTCTCCCTAGACACATTCATCACAAGATAAATGAAGGCACCCTGAGCAAGAGGGGGCAATGCAAACTAGAAGATCCTAATCAGTCCAAATCATTCAGAGAGAGTTCAGTGCCAGATGGTGTGCAGAAATGCTCTCCTATGAGCACTGTATAACATTATATTTCTATCACGTCAAAGCCTACCATCCACAGAAGCTGCAAAGCAGTGAAACAGCTTAAACTAGCACAGCAGCAGCAGGCAGGGCCTCCAGAACACTGTATGACACATGAAGAAAGTAGGCAAATAAACCAGAAAAAAAGAACACTTTATCTAGGGTAGAGATGGGGCAAAAAAACCCCACCTGTGTCTTCCAAAGATTCTAACACTATTCACAGAATCACACGACGTTAGGGGCTGGAAGGGACCTCTGAAGATCATCGAGTCCAAACCCCCTGCCAGAGCAGAAGAAAACTAGAGCAGATCATGCAGAAATGCATCCAGACAGGTCTTGAAAGTCTCCAGGGAAGGTGACTCCACAACCTCTCTGGGGAGTCTGTTCTAGTGCTCTGCAACCCTTACAGTAAAGAAATCCTTCCTCATGCTGAGGTGGAACTTCCTGTACTCAAGCTTGAAGCCTCCAGCCTTCTAGACACCACAGATCTAACAGGAGGTCAGCTGCACTCCACAGGCAAAACATCACAATAGCATCAATGTTTTCTTTCTGTAATTCTAAAATTGTAATTTTGAATTTGCTAGTACATACATTCAGAATCACAGCGTTAGAGTGGTGTTAGCACCACTACTGTTCAGCCAAGCAAAATCACGAGACAGATATCCAGCCTCAAATTTGCTCCACCAAGCTAAATTACCTCTCCTCTCCTCGCTAAAGGCCTGTTCGAATGCCTACTAAAACCTGCCAGAGTCTTTGCTGTGGCTTTGAAGGTTTCTTCAGTATTTTGAAGCTTCCCAGGAAATACGTATTAGAAATTTCTTAACAGAAGTGGAAGCTGAGAGTAAGCTCAAAACCACAAATCCAATCAGATTTAGAAAAAACTCCATGCTGGGAAACATTAAGTACCGTGGTATTTGTTTAGGGTCTGATTGGGTCAGAATATCTTTGGCAAAGGAGAAAAGAAGTAAAGAAAAGCTGGCTTATGCTTGGCTAAGTTTTGGATTTGGTTAGGTGTGCTCCTGGTTTCAGCACTTTCCTATTCCCCCTCAAAAAAAGGAAATTAATGTAACCCAGGGTGGCACTTCTGACAAAAAAAAGTCACATTTTAAATATAATACTGGAATGATACATAGTGAAAATGCCGTTTCTGCGTGCAAAGACTGCCAGGGCAAGCTGCTGCTCTGAATCCAAACGAGAGACACCGTTTACTCGGCATTAGGTCATCGCTGAGGTTGTTTTAATTCTTTCATACAACTTCATTTTATTTGGAATGTGACATTTAGTAGACCATAGAATTCTGATGGTATTAATTCCTTAATGGGGTGAAGGTGTTAGATCAGTACTGAAACTGCCCTCCAAAAATTTGTCCTTACTGAATAGAAAGGGCACGTGTTTCAAATACAATTAGTGCTCTTCAGTAAAATGCTGTAAGTTAAACAATATGAGTTTTAATGGATGAAAATACATATCTTCCTACAGCTTTGATATGGTAACAAAGGAAGATAATAAGGGAGCAAAAGGCAGCTTGAGTTTTTCTTTTCTAGGCTTTCCCTATTAGGAAACTATGCATCTTCTGCCTTCAGAAAGCCACTCCTTTTTTTGCCTGATGTAACTAATGTGCAGTAATTAAAGAGACACATGGCTCAGTAGGAGTCTTCAAAATGAATTGAACTTTTCCTCCCTCAACTAGATCAACAGCTGTTAGAGGGTGGAGAATTCCTGGTAGCCATAGCCAGCCTGTTACGGCTTGTTATATGCTAGCACAAGGATTGTAATCAAAGAGCAACAAATTTGTTTCTGTAAGAATTTCTGCTATGGTAGAAATCCTGCACGGCTCACTCCTGAAGTATGCTTATGCTCTGCAAGTCTGAGGACAGCACAGGTCAGTGTCCCTCCAACATTTGCAACGAGTGTGCAAGAAACTGCTCTGGCCTGAATGTGACAGAACAAGAGACAGAGCAGGTGAAGGAAGTCCTTCCCACAGCAATTCCAAGCAGAGACCAAAACTGCTCTGCTGGTGCAGTCGGTAGGGATTTGTGACAGAAATGAGCAATAAATATTCCATTTTCACATGGTAAACTAGGCAGCAGTAAGCTACTTAGTGTCTGAGATATGATCCCATGTTTTTCTTTTATTCTTACCTTCTGTGTTTTGCCAGTTTGGTATCTGCTGTGCTCTTTCCTTAGGGGCCTGCATTTGCTCCAGTGTGAACACCAAGCCACCAAACAGACAGGAGAGCAGCACCTTTCCCCTCTTGCAGCAAGCAGTCCCCTGCATTAACTTTACTGAGCAGCGTGCAGCTGTTTATTCATGCTCTTTATCTTGTTAAATCACATAAAAAAATAAAGTTCTGTATGAGATGCCTTCATAATAACCTCAGTCCACCTTGTGCCCAGTTTGTAGAACAGGGATCTGCCTAAAAGTGGGCCTGGGCTTAGGAAAAATGCCAGCATGCACTAACTTAGTAACTCTGCCCCAGCAGCCCATTAAAGTGTAAACAGCATCTGCCATCACAAACCAAAATCTCAGTATAGCATTTGACAAATCCGAAACCTACCCCGATCCTGCCAGGCTGGTTCACCTGCGCCGTTGGTCCCAAACCAGCCCTGCTCACCAGCAGCCTCCACAAAGCAAGCTGGAAGGATTTCTTCCCATTTCTTCGCAGGGGCACCCCAAGCAGTGGGGAGAGGAGGAGCAGGAGACAGCTCTGTCTCCTTGAAGGGCTCCCTCAAGAACTGAAACCTGAAGAGGCAGACGGTTGGCCAGCGAGGAACCAGGCCCGCTGCTTCGGCTCCTCATCACACACCTGCCCCTCAGAGCACTGAGGGGAGGGAGATGTGGGATGCCCTCGGGGCCGGACAGCCTGCGACTTCCAGCCCCAGTGTCCCCTCCCGCCTCTGCTGGAGGCCATGCTGAGGGCTGTGGCCCGGAGAGGCATCAGCAACTGAAACGACCCCAGGTCCTCTTCCGCCCGCCATTTTCTCCTGTGGCTTCTGCCCTGCCCACCCCAAAAGGGAGGGGAAAGCCCTAAAACCAGTGAAGGAGTGATACAAAAGGTGGGAGATAACTGTGGTCCGGCAAAGACTGTTTTTCACCTCACGAAAGGGAGAAAACATCTGGGAGGAGAAGAGGCGTCAGACCTCTTTTGATTAAAGCTAGAAAAGAGGTTAGAGGAAAGTTAACTCTGCTGGTAAATCGCCTTTCTCCACACCAGCCGACATAACCCTGCACTTGACTGCGGAGCTGAGGGGGAGGCCGCGTGCCCCACGCCTGCGAGCAGGCAGAACTCGCTGCCCTGCCTCAGGCCTCGGCCAGGGCCTACCAGAGGTGGCAGTGGGCATGTGTGCCTACCTCGAGCTACACAGGCTATCAGTAAACATCAAGGGATTGACATGTCTGCATAGCGGGGGATGCAACAACATTTACACGTTTACCTGTGTGCGAAAACCCACAAAGGAAAAGGCAGTGAAAGCACCATTCTGCTCAGCAACAGGTGGGTTGTGTTATGCAGTTATCAGCCACAAAATCTTTCTGATGTATAGAGATAAAGCAGCCTATTGTGGTGTTGTAAAGATGAGAGCTCAGTGGCACAGGGAGATTATGAAATGACTTCACGGGCTTTGAATGGATTCCAAAGACTCTTAGCATAGTGGTTTGAAACATTATCAGCCCCACCCAAGTGCCCTGCTTCCATATCAATGCTGGTGTCCACAGCACAGAGAGCAGAAGTGGTGTCCCTGCACTTCAGTGCCTCCAGTATGTCATCCAGCTTATTTTACCACACAACTGCATGTTGATGGAGCAAAGACACCAACCTGTACAAGGGACGGGCTCAAGCATGGCCTGTTCCTTTCTGATGGCTCTCTCACGAGGGCAGTAAGCTTTGGCAGATGGACAGAGTGGACAGCACAAACTACCATGGTTCCGGAGGTTTTAGTGAGGTGTGCCCTTACCTCACTTTAGTGAGATGAGTCAATGCTTGCCAGTTCAAGCACAGACAACAGACAGATAGAATATGCCCGGCCTTGCAAGGAGCAGAGTCCCGAACCCAGCTCACCTGGAGTCCCCTCTGAGCTACTTACCCACAGGGAAATAACAGCTGAGGTAAGATTTTGAATACCAGATGTAGAAATCCCATGATTTGTTCTGAAACAGTGGCTAACCACCTGACTTTCTTCCCTTTCTCTTGAAGAGTAATGTGATTTACAGTGTTTTCAAGAAACCCCACATTTGTTAGAGTATCATGTGAAAATAGCAATGCGTAGCTCTCAAACGAGGCAAGCAAACAGCAAGCAAGCAAACTAAAAAAAAAAAGGCCTGTCAGCCTTCCACGTTGTCTTTTTCAGTAGCCTCAAAAGCAGCACCACACAGTATGTCCAGCTTTTCTTCACGCAAACCACATTCCAGCGCTACATGTCCTCTGTCACATCACTGCACCACTGCTGCTCAGAACCTCTGGTCCAAGGTTAGCATGGGGAGACAGGTCTGTTTTTAAAAACCCTTGGATAGCCATCTGTCTCACGTAGGGGCAGATTCAGCGAGACGCTGAACAGGCTCTGGGAGGATGGCAGGTCTGTATACGGCAATGTATACGGCAGAGATAACAGACAAGGTGCCAGCAGATGGCACTCACGAACGTGAGCAGCACTCCTGGGCTCATGGCAGCGGCAGCCCCACTTGGCTACGTGATGCACTACGAAGTACTGGGGTGCAGGCTTTAACAGGCCCACTGTATTTCTAGACTGAACTCAGTCAAAGTAAAACATGTTTTCCGTGTTTCACATCTTTCCCGAAGGATTTAATTCCTGTCTCCAGTTTAGGAAATATTTTTATGTGTGCTGCATGTGACCAAAGCACTCTATAAAATAGCCTTTCTGAATTTAGGGTTGAGGTCTTTTGCTGTGTTACTCATAAGCAGAACTACTTCTCACCTCTCTTTTTTTTTTTTTTTTCAAGTTTTCCTCAGGTTATGAAGGAAATGGAGCTTGAGTGGTTGACCATCTGAAGAACCTGAAAGTGCCCAAGTCCCTGGGACCTGACGGGACACACCCATGGGTGCTGAGGGAACTGGTGGATGAGGTTGCTAAACCACTATCTATTATATTCCAAAAGTCCTGGCAGTCCAGTGAAGTCCCCACTGACTGGAAAAGGGGAAATAGAACCCCCATATTCAAAAAGGGGAAGGTGGATGAACCTGGGAACTATAGGCCAGTCAGCCTCACTTCTGTGCCTGGTAAGATCATGGAGCGGATCCTCCTGGAGGTACTACTGAGGCACATGAATAACGACAAAGTGATTGGCTGTTACCAACATGGCTTCACCAAGAGGAAATCATGCCTGACTAACCTGGTGGCCTTCTATGAGAAGGTCACAACATCAATAGACCGGGGAAGAGCAACCAACATCATTTACCTGGACTTGAGCAAAGCCTTTGACACTGTCCCGCATGACTTTCTGGTCTTCAGCGAAGAATAACATTTTTTTTGGTGAGGTTTTAACAAATTAAAGAAATAAATTAAGTCACTAGCACAGCAGGAAAGTGCTTGAGGCCTCCAGGATTTGTATGTTTTACCATTGTTCTAAAAATAAACTCGGAAATAAAAAAAAATAATTTTTCAAGTCTTTCAGTTGAAAAATAATAGTTGCTTTCAGTGGCCATGGTTGGCTTTTGCTCCCGCATGGTGCTTCACCACCTTCCCCAGCCCCTGTGGCTGACTTTTGGAAACAGAAGGCAGAAGATGGCAGGACTGGAGGTAGCAAAGCCGTGCTGGGCATGGGCAGGAAGGGTGTAAAGCAGAAACTAAAACTCCTGTGCCTCACCCCACTGCAGCTGCTGAGACAACGCCTGTGGTGTTGGAGATCAGCAATTGGCCTTCTGCTCACCTAGCCCCAAACCAGTGGGACAGCTTCTGGCAGCTCGAGTGAGTTTTGGAAGAGAGGTGGCTGGTGCCCGAAATGAATGGCCAGGCTGGCCCCCTCTCTGCTCTCGCTGTATTATAGACTGGTCATTGTTTTTTAAGAGAGCAGAACAAGGCTTCCCAGGTTGCCAGAAATCAGGCTGCCTTCTGATTTCCCTTTTTAACGCTCCTTTTTGTAATCTGCAGTGAAGTCCCTAGAGAGAACAGCGTGATCTCTATTCTCTTCTTCTCCCTTAAAACAGACCACTTCCCCCTCATCTCAGTTGCTGCCTCAGTCCTTGCTTCCACTCCCTCTCCTCCCTGGGCTACCTCCACTTCCATTCACTGCCTGCTGTCATTTCTTCCAGCTCCACCCAGACGGTGCCTTAGGGAAGAATAGCTACACTCCCTCTCTTTCTCCCCTGTCCCACAAATTGGAACAACTGTTTCTTGTCAAAGCCAGCTGAGCTGCGCGATCTGCAGGCAAACAGCGTTCTGGAGGAGGCTTTCTAAAGGTAGAAATGACGGATAGGTATCTAGCTTCCCACTAGAGATTATCACTAGAAGTTAGCTATCATGAATTTCTCCTTCTCCAGCCATTGCTCACACTGAAGCTGGATGCGTGCACACTGAAAAAGCAATCAGTTACCGGATGCCTTCGGAGGTGCAAAGGCGAGGCTGCTGTTTTCTGGCAACTTGACTGTAATTGCCTCCCCACTCACCTGAATTCTGCACCAGTCGAAATTATATATGTGCGTGAGCAGTATAGGAAACGTTTACTCCGACATTCTGCAGAGCCTTCTGCTGCTGGAGCTCTGACACTTGTTCTTCCAACCCCACTTCTCTTCCCTGTAGAAGCTTTCCAAGGGGCTCGGCCACTGGTTTGGTGTGGATTACCCGTGCAGGGGGTAGCCAGCTGTGCCCAGCGTGTGTACACGCGTGTGCTCGACGCTTCCAAGTCAGCAAATGCCAGACCTCCCATCACCCCTGATATATTCACTTAGTCCCCTTGTGAATGTTTTCTCGCTGTAGCTCTTAATTGCATACGCTTGTGCTATTTTCCCCCTTTCATCCCTGCCGTATTTTTGTGCACAGAATGGGCTGTGCTCAATTACTGAGCAGCAACTTAAGATTTAGTTTCCTCCCTACTGCTCAGTGTGTGGCCCCTACTCTTATTTACTGCACAATATTCAAGCCCCGCTCTGATGACAAAACAGTTGATTTCCTCATGGGCTTTCCTGCGTCTGCATCATTGTGTGTGTGTGTGTATCTTGGGCTACATGAGTGATTTATGGTGGAACTCGCTCTGGTCCTTGTCCCCAGTCTCCTCATGGTGCCCGCTTATTGCTTTCATTCTTGGGATGGTTTTAGACTGGAAAAATATGCCAGAGAAAATTGTGTAATTTGCTGTGAAGGGAGGTAGCCACTTTGTTTTGCTTGTTTGTAGCTAGTGCATGTTCTGTTTTGTTACAAAAGCTGTGAGTGAGCAGTGAAGAGGCTGGGTTGGTTTTTTTTCCTGCCTGCTGCAGTTCTGAGGAGAGGGCAAAACAACTCCTTCTCAGAAGCCTGTGGGGAGGACAGAATAGCTTTTACAGAGTGCAACGCAGGACATCCTCTTCTCCCAGATACACCCTTCCAAACATGGAGAAGAGCTCCTGGGAAACTCCAGAGCGTGGCACTGAGCTGTGACATCCCCACGTGGTGCTCGTAGAGAGTCTCCTGGGAGCCAGCGCTGGAATGGTGCAGGGCTGGAGCTGAGCGGAGTGCACTGAAAGCTGCTGGGCTGAGGGGAGGGCTGGGAGCTCCCTACAGCATGTGAACACGCAGCAGCCGGGAAGATGCAGTGGGGAAAGAGTGGAGTGCACGGTTGGGTTTTCTTATCTGGTCGGAGATCTGTGTTCTCTGAGTTTTGAGTAGCCTGGTTTCCTATCGGTGCAGGTCCTCAGCCCTTTGACATGCTTGGGCCGTTCACATTCAGGAGAAGGTGCGACAGGACCACCTCCAAGTGAGACCCAGTTGCACCTAAAATGCAACCACCATGGCAGCACCTGGATTTCTTTGGCCACATCTGCCATATGCACCGTTAAATCCTAGTGGCAGTCCTGGCTCTGGGGCTCTGTAGAAAGCTGCTGGCTCTTTCTGGTTGCTGTGCTAACTCCTGAGTGGTTTGGGAAGGTAGGCTCTTTGTGGTGCTGGCATTTTCCCCTGAGGAAAGAGGGAATACGTTTGGTTCCTGTAGGGCTGCAACAGCAACCACTGTCTATAAGGAAGACCTAAGACATTGTGTGGTGTTTGACTCATGTGACTAACAAGGGTGGTGTTTGCTGGGCTAAGGATGACAAGGAACAATCCCCCCTTCCCTGCAGTTAGCAAGTCAGCAAGGAGTTTGAAGGTATTGATGGTTGGATGGGATCAAGGCTAGATCAGTATTTAGGAGAAGGTCTCTGAGACAGCAATGGATTGTTGTGTGGGGCTTATGTGTGAGGATGGATGAAACTAATTAGGAGGCTACCAGGTGCTAACTGAAGGAAGAAAATAAATGTTTTACCATCTGTGGTTTTTTGAAGCTCTCCTTCACATAACCTTAGGAGAATTTTGTGTTGTCTTTTAAAGGTATCTGAACCAAGAGATTGCTGGTACGTGACCTGATCAGAGTTTCCAGAGCAGGTGACCGCACAAAAAGGTTCTCTCAGCTTCCTGAGAGAAGGGGAAAGTCTAGGGGAAAGTGTGATCCTTTAACAGCCATCCCTTAAAACCTGTGGAAACATATCTACATGAATGATGCCTCAATTCCACCACTGGGAAAATATAAATCCTTACTTGCTGCCCCAGTCACTGTGCTGTGAGGCCCAGGCTTGGCAGGAGCCATGGTTCAGTCTCCTCTGAATTGCCAGCTCTCTAAACAAACTGTACGTTATTGAAACAGAAGAATCTGTTTCCCACTGGGACTTAAAGTAATTTGTATTGAGCCTTGAGAGTTTCCAAGCTACCAGATTTTAAAATTGCCTTTGTCAAAACAGGAAAGGAATCCTTGAGCATGGAGATTTTGAGTCAGTGGTCTGGATCTGTTCATTTTGGGAGCGAAGGGGAGATCTGCAACTAGTTTCAATATTTGAACAGCAGTGTTTTTCAAGGTAGGGACAGAGACACCAGTAGCCTCCCCTTTAGCACTTGCCCTGTGAGCAGGGAGCAGCTGTGTTGCTTGTGTACCCATCGCTCTGATGGCTGACTCCAGCCTTGAGTACCAAGAATCTGTTTCTGATGGATTTTTCGTTTCTGACCTTGCAGGAGATGGGCTTGCAAGAGCCTTATAAGATCATGTCACGCTAGAAAACTGTTTTGCTTTTGTTTCCTGAACAGCACAGGAGGCAGAAAGTATAGAGCAATAGAACAAGTTCTCTTGAAGAGACCATGGGATGGCCTGCAGGGACCCAGGCTAAATCGAAGCTAAGGAATGCTTTATGGGCAGCAAGCTTAGAAAGTGATTTAAGTTTTTATATATATATAGATATATATTTAAAGAGGGCAGTTTGGAAGCTGTGGCTGATTCTGAACCAGGGCTTAAGTGTTGTAATGGGCAAGTGTGGGGTTAAAATGGGCTGACCCAGGTGGAGGATATTCCACATCTAACCTTGGATTTCAGTCTGATTTCTATGATAAGAACCATCTTTAATGTAAAGCTGAAAAGGTAGTATGAGGATGAAACAGTTGGAAATAAAAGAAGTCTGGCCAAAATTTTCTTTTGTATGGGCTGTGTAAACCTCTCTCTCAAGCTGTCGTTACTGATCTATTTTTACTTTCTTTGCTTCCCGGAGGCAAAAGTAATAATTCAATGCCAAAAAAACCCAATTTTCCCAGCATTTACCAAAACCAGCATGAATTCCTCAATGGCCGATGTCACAGAAGTTGTTTTTTTTTTAAAAAGGTAGAGTTTTGTAAGCGTCGATGTTGTTGTGGACAGAAAGGGGCCAATTAAACCCCAGGCCCTAGATAAGTTTGGATCTTTATCACCACTTGCTATCTCATTATTGTGATCCAGGTTCCTCTCTGCTTGATGTCTTTCCAAGATTCCCCTGTATTCATTTTATCCTTGACAGGCTAGTGAACATCTACTGGCACTTGTATCAAAAGGTTTGGAAAGGGAACAGCTGAACATAATGTTCAGATAAATGCAGCATACCATGACCACAGATAAATGGTCTCTCCCATGAACGGAGAAGTGCGGCCTGTAGCTCTGAAAAGCTTTGGATTTAGATTTTCCCCTAGAGAACAGAATCATAGAACGGTTTGGGCTGGAAGGGACCTCTAAAGGTCATCTGGTCCGACCCCCTGCAGTTAACAGGGACATCCTCCACTAGATCAGGTTGCTCAGAGCCTCATGGAGCCTCACCTTGAATATCTCCAGGGACAGGGCCTCAGCTACCTCCCGGGACAACCCGTTCCAGTGTTCCACCACCCTCATGGTAAAGAACTTGTTTCTAACATCCAATCTAAATCTACTCTTCTTTAGTTGAAAACCATTGCCCCTTGTCCTGTCCCTACAGGCCTTTGTGAACAGTCCATTTCCCACCTTCTTGTAGCCTCCTTTCAGGAACTGGGAGGTTGCTATTAGGTCTGTTTGGAGCCTTCTCTTCTCCAGGCTGAACAACCCCAGCTCCCTCAATCTGTCTTGGTAAGAGAAGGGTTCCAGTCCTCTGATCATTTTTGTGTCCCTCCATTGGCCCCTCTCCATCAGGACTGTGTCCCTCCTGTACTGAGGGCTCCAGAACTGGATGCAGTACTCCAGGTGAAGTCTCACCAGAGCAGAGCAAAGAAAAAAATCACCTCTCTCAATCTTCTGGCCACGCTTCTTTTGATGCGGCCCAGGATGCGATTGGCCTTCTGGGCTGCAAGCCTGCACTGCCTTCTCTGTCCAGCTTCTCGTCCACCAGCACCCCCAAAGTGAAGATCATGTCATCACTGTTGTGATCCTGCAGCATGGTGAGCTGAGCTGTGAAAACTCTCAGGTATATAGCTCAGCTTTGGCTACCCAGGAGGTTTTGTGGTTTGGGTCAGGAAAGCCCTGTCAGATCATACGCTGCTAGTGGCTTAGTGGCTTCAGTCTTCCTCGAATTAGCCAAAAGAGAAGAAATGAAGTGCATATTCTACCCCTGATGCAGCAGAAGTATACAAACAAATATATCCATCTCTGCTGGGCCACATTCGCACGCACGTGCTGGTTCCTCAGTGCCAGATCCCACTATGAACTCGAGCTCTGCATGCTGTTAGAAATGGCAGAAGGAGATAGATATCAGTATCTCCACACACGCACATAGAATGTTGGTTTGGGGTTTTTTTGACCTGCAGCATATGGTGATATTTGCTTAATCCATGGAAAAAAACCACATGATGTGACATGTATTTTCTCCACAAAACGCAAACCACAGTTTTACACCGGGCTGTATATGTTGCTGGATCCTCACAGTCCCATTTTCTTCTGCATAGCTAGGCAGGTATGTTTGGTATTTCTGTTCTCTTTTTTTTTTTTTTTTCCCTTTCCACTGTTCCAGTTAAAGAAAAAAAAGGGCTGTACCAAAAAAAAAAAATAAAAAATCAACCACCAGAAAACACATAAATAATTCAGAACACATGCTTTATGTCAACTGTTTCACTGTTACTATTTTATCTCTATAAACAGGGCAGAGGCAAATCCCATCCAAACAAGGAAGAGGAGGAAGATGCATTGCAAAATTATAGCTGGGTCATGTGAGTCAAGAATACATGCACAGATACATCTTTGGACTGGAAGGCCCAACTCAGAAACGTGATGCCTGCATTTTAATGCTCGTGCGTTGTGAGTTGCTGAGTGCACGTACAGTAAGTTCATAGAGTCATAGAACCATTAATGTTGGAAACCTTCAAGATCATCACGTCCAACCATTTACTGAACGTTATCAGGACCACTAAACCGTGTCCTGAAGTGCCACATCTAGATCGTTTTTAAACACCTCCAGGGGTGGTGATTCCACCACCTCCTTCGGCATCCTGTTCCAGTGCCTCACCACTCTCTCAGTGAAAAAGTTGTTGTTGTTGGTGCACTCTGTTTCTGACTTGTATATGTATGCAGTTGCTATTTGTTGATGACTTTGGGTGACCAGGCTTCCAGATGTTCAGAAATCCCACGCCAGTGTGCTGTAATGAGACTCCATTGGAGGGTGCTAAACTTTCTGGCATTCCTTAGGAATTCAGACCCTTACAAAACACTCATTTTGGGTCCCTTTTTGTAAAATCCAGTTTCCTGAAGTTGGGTGGAAGTGTTCTGTTGAATTAAAAAAGGAGTTGGGCCAGACCCATAACAATATCTCATTTTCCATTCAGATGTGGCAGTTCCATTTGCTTTTTCATCTTGTAGGTTCTTGACTGATCAGCTGCTGAGAGAGTTCCTGAAACTTGCTTTAATTTTCAGCACACCTTTAGATACTGCCTATACTCCATACCAAAGCCCTGGTCTCTTTATATGGCGATGTTCCCTCACGCTCCACTTACTGTGGTTCAGCATTGCTGAGAGAGCCTGTCCCTGGTCCTTTGTAGCTGCTTGATTTGTTTTAATAACTCGATGAGTTATATTATTTTGTATCTCTTCTGACACACTGGAATTAGACCCATCTCTACTGTGGTGATAATAAATGTCACCATTACTTGTTTACCACTCAAGTTCTGATATGCAGTGCAAAGCTAAAGATAGCACAACAAACTGCATAATATTCTAGGCTGTCATGTCTGCAGTGTAGAACACAGCAGGCCAATTCAATCTTTCACAGGACCCATTCCTGAGAATTATTTATCAGCCCTTTTTAAAAAAACCTATATGAAGTACATGCCACAGCATTACTGTGAATATTCTGTCCTAGTGCCTCTTTTTTTCTCTCTAGTTAGAAGATTTTGCTGATGGCCAACATAGTTGTCTTCGATGCAAATCTTGTTCCCACCTCAGTGGCCACAGAGGCAATAAGTAACAACCTTTTATGTACCAGATAGGTGGGGGACCCTATGTCACAGATGCTTCTGCTGTGGTTATGAGGAACCAGAATTCTGGGGGCCTCTCTCTGCCACATATTTCCCCTCTGACTGCAGACAAGCCTGTTGGTCTCTGTATTTTGCTGCCTCAAAGGGATGCTGTGAGGGTAAGTTCACTGGTGTTTGCAGGAGTGTTCAGATACTGCACTGACAAGGGCTACATAGGTGAACAGAGAGAGAGAGCAGACCTACGTTTATTAATCTGTTATTTAACTCAGCAATGCTCCCAAACAAATGTCAAAGACTATATTATCAGCACGTCTCTTATCTCTGGAATTTTGTTTTCTGCTGTCCTACTGTACTTGTTGGGTTGTGGTTTGTTTTGCAGCTTCCTGGAAAAGAGCACTTTCAAAACATGAACAGAAAACGCCTGGTAAAAGCTGTAACCAGCTCTGACGGTCCGTAGCATGACAGCCAACAACTATCACCTGCTGATGATTTACAGATTCCTGGGAGATGTGGTGTTGAGTCTCAAAGAACTGGAACAAGAACAACTCACCCAATATACTTCTCAGGAAACAGTGTAATGTATCCACCCGCTTCATACTCTCCTAATTTAGGACATGTGTAGTGTGCAGCAATGAACTGGCCAACTGGTTATTTTGCTATAAATCTCATTCCCCACCTTACAAAACACCCTGGATTGACCCCTTCTTTCGTGAATGTTCAGCCCAAGGTTTCCAGTCCTATTCTTGGGAGGGAGACAAGTCACGCCAGTCGTCCATGAGCGCGCTTCTCCAGAGAGGAGAAATGCAATGTTTTGTTGTTTTTATTTCACTGGGCGTCCTTTTCAAGCTCTGCGACCCACTTTTGCTCCCCTTTAAACTGTGACCAGTATTTATTTACCCCTTTTTAAACACAATAATTTAATTAGGAAAATAACCAGCAGTGTTGAAATGATCTCTGAACTGCACCCCTATCGCTGAAGGAAATTTATGAATGCGTTATACGAGAAAGATCCTGTTATCTAAAAAGCTTTCTACTAAATGGATTTGGCATCCGAAAATGAAGACTTAAAATTCTGTGCTAAATTTATAACGTAGAGATGTGAACATTATTTATAGAGTCTGAAAGGTATTCCAACTGAATCTGACAAGTTTGTCTGGATTATTTATTGAAAATAAAACTGTTTCAAGTTCAAAGGATTTCAGAAGTGAGTTGGATATTTATGAGTCTGAAGGACAGATCGTAAAAGTACCTGTATAACAGACAGAGTTTTAATGGTCTAGGCTCCCTCTTCAGACAGTGGGGAGAGACTGGCACGTTACAGTTCTGTTCCATTTTCTTAGGCACTTATCTTCAGATGGGAATTTATTGGCTGATCATCTCAGCAGGGCATTAACAGGGCATCTGTAGTTAATCATTGTCATCATGTGCCAATTCCAGTTCCCTCTGCCTCAGATCAAGAGAAGGTTTCTGAAAGCTGCCTGGGGTGTAGGTGCCTTGGCCAGAAAGTGACCGGATGCAGAAAAGAAAGTCCTACCTGTGCAGTCTTGCAAGAGCTAGGGTTGACCTCTTGAACAGAGCTCTTACTGGTTGTGTTACAGGATGGATTCAGCAGCCATGGGCTAAGTGAACATCAGCACTAGAGGACCTAGTTCAGAAGTCCCGAATGCCTTCTGGGGTATGGAGGCTCCAAGACAAAGTCAAGACAGTTTCTGGACATGCTTAGCAGAAGAATTAAAGGTACTTGGTAAATGCTTTGGAGGAGGACCCAGTGTTTAGAGGGGGGATGGAAGATCACTTCTTGTCAGACATCTCCAGTACTTCTGAGTGAACTGTGGGCACATAACTGGAGGCTTAGATCCAGTCCTTTGTTCTTTATGAACTTGAATGGACAGGTGAAGATAGCTAATTATTTCTATCCAAATGCAGGTCTGGAATCAGGGTCTGGTAGCTGGAAGTAATGAGTGGCACATGTGAAGCCTGGTTTTCTATGGCTTTGGACCTTGTGACTGAATTGTCTTGTGTCTTCAGAAGGTGCGAGCTCTGTTCCAAGGTTTGGTCATGTTTGGGAAATTCCTCAAAGTGCTTGTCTCTGGGGATTCTCTGGTGGCTAATAAATACAATACAGGAAATCTTGTTAAAGGTCTCTTCTGTTAAGAGCACTGCAATTATTTCCTGTACTGCCTTCTTACTTTCTCAGAATTGGTGGAATTTCACCCTTTTAGCCCTCTAGTAGCTTGACTCAAAATGTGCCAGGAGCTTCGAGAGGTTTTGGTGTGGGGAGAGTAGGTAGATAGGGGCTGACCTGTAGTGCTTTCCTGAGAAAAGTAAAATAAAAAGGCCATATTCTCTGCCCTGTATACCTTCCTGTGTCCCTAAAAGATAGGCAGAACACAAGAATAGGGACTGAAGGGGGTATGGTACATTAAGGACTTAGGTCAAAAAGATCATGAATTTTTTAAGAACTTGATGAGAGCCCCTCAGTTAAGTTTGCTACAACCTCCACTGCAGGGATCTATTGACATGAGCGTGATCAGAAGTACGGTGCAGGAATTTCTATCCTCGTGCTTTCCATTGCCTCATTTGCTCAGTTATGTTACAGATATTCCACATGGGTTCTGTAGGGAAAAGAGAACTAAAGATGAGAAAAAAGATGAAAAGAGAGGACTGCCATTTTTTCCATGAAGAGCAGATTGCGAGTGTGTGGCATTTTTCCCACACATCTTGAATAGTTTTGGACTTGGGCTTTTTGAGCAGTTTTTAATTAAATTATTGTTTAAGTAACTGTAATGAGAAGAGCCCATGCCACACTGATTCTAATGAGGATTGCATGTGCTCTGTGTCTTTCTTATTGTGGCCTATATCATTTAAATATCTTAACCAACATGTGCTGTGGCAGATTTCACTTATATCTGCTTGAATTAAAGCTTGTCAGTTTAGGAGCTAAGAAGCATGCAAATATTTGAGAGAGATTTGACATTCACTGCTGAAATCATTGCACTAAATATCTGGCATCAACAACATTGCTTGAGAAGGGTTAGACATTCTCGCTGTGTCGCACAGGCTGGACATTCTGGACTTAGAGAAGAAAAATGTTCTTCACCTTCTGCGTTCGTAATTAAGGTTTCCATGAAAATTTCAGCTTGTTTTTCTTCTGTATTTTCTCTGAGCAATATGTGACTGAGCTCCTCAAAGTTGCTGCTAGGAGAACAAACAGTACCAGTATCTCAGAAGTAGCTGGAGTAAGAGCACGATTTAGCTGTAAAAGGAATGGTATTTCCTTATGTTCTCATGCCCCAGCAATGCAAGGGAAGATGGCACTGAGCTGGTAGAGTCTGATGGAACCGTGGACATTTGAACATCTCCAGCCACAGGAGATGAAGCTTAAATTTTTCTGTGTGTGGTTGTTTTCCTCTTGCAAGTCACTGTGGCAAAAGGCCGTACTGTGGGTAGTACGTACGGCAGTGTACAGCTTGCAGACTTCTCTGTGCTGGAAATTACTTGTTTGTTGACATGCTGACGTCAAACTTGGGTATTCACGCAGAGGTATTACACACTTAAGTTTAATCTCAATTGTAATGTAATTGTACTTAATGATGCACTTAATTGGCCATTACAAAAGGGACCAGAACCCACCTTTTCCAATACCAGAAAGAGTCCTTGCTACCAAATGTAGAATCGCTTTCTTTTCTCAGCCAGAATCAGTGAATATGCTGTAGGCAAATAATTTCAGTGCAGGTAGGATCACTGGAGAATTCAGGTTGGAGAAGTCCCAACATCCTGCTCTAAGCAGGATAGCCATGAGATGAGACCAGGTTTCTCAGGGTTTTATCCAGGTTGGGCCTTGAAAACCTTCAAGGAGGCTGCACAATCTCTGGGCATCTCTGATTGTCCTCAGGGGAAAAAGAAATTAAATCCTTATAACCAGCCTGAACTTCCCTTGTTTCAATTTATGCCTTGTTTTCCCAGAACACATCACTGTGAAGAGCTTGGTTCTCGTCTCGGGAACCTCCTCGCTCAGCAACATGGTGCTCAGCTGATGAGTGGTGGCTGAGATGCAAAGAGGAGGCTCAGACCATGTTCTGACATCTAAGTTGATATAAAGGCAAGTAATAGATGTTAAATACAGCGATTCCTCTTCTAAAGTCTGCATGTTGACCTAGTCCCTCAGTCACATCATTTCTTTCAAAGCATTTTTCTTCTTGTTCAGCCTCAGACTGGTGGGTTTCCTACTGTTCAAAGATTTGGAGAGTTTGGCAGGAGGGAACATTGTGTTTGATCAGTACTGATTTATCTTGTTTGCAATTGTGTGTGTGGGGAAACAAACACCACTTCCCACAGAGTGTCCCATTTTGCACAGTTTATTCCCCATTTCCTTTAGGTTCTGACTTGTAACTACAGGTGACTATGGCTGCAACTGGGCTGTCTCAGGCTGTACTCGTGTAACATTTATTGTTGAACTTTGTGTAAGGAGGTGGTTCAAGCCCTGAGCACATCCTGCTGTGCTTAGTCTCATCGGAGCTATGGGAGAAGAGTCATGAACTCAGGTTCTGGCCCTGCTACCTTTTCACTCTTGGTTGTGTTGGCTTCAGTTATTGTCCCTTGCAGCAGACACACAGACCACTGTCATGGCCAGGTCACTAGCTTTGAAGGAGCAGTAACCTGCCCCTCCACCAACTAAACTCAACCTAGATGAAGGTCAGATCTGTCAGGCAGAGCTATTTATAATTTGAGTGAAGCTGCAGAGGAAGTGGTGGGCAGAACACTGGTGGGGAAGCTGGAGTTGACAGAGCTGAGCCACCTTTTGTAGCACTTGAGCTTTCTCGTAAAGGGAATTTTGGTTTTCGTTCAAACTCAGGCCAGGTCCAAGTGGAGGTGTTGTTCAATCCAACAGAAACCATATGGAGGAGTGGACTTCTTCACACTGAGATGCTGTGAAATACTCTTCAACTCCACTCCTCCATGCTGTGGACTCATCCTCGCCCTTTCCTCCAGCTCGCCCATTTTCTGGCTGGCATAACCCATGGTCGCAGGCTCCTGCAGCACCAAAGTGCTGAGTGTTTTAGGCCAACTGGTAAATCTTCGCTTTTTGGATAAGAAAACTGATACACAGAAAGCTGAAATGACATGGTGCCTTGCAGAACTGCAATTAACTGTTGTGTGGGCCCCTGTTAGTTGAAAAGCTTAGGAGAGGGTCTCAGAAACTTCACAGAGTCAGGGTTCCTCTGCATCTTGTTCTCACTGGTTATAGTCAATTAATTTGTTTCCTCTAAAGAGCTGGACAGGCTTTCTCCAGCTTTGGTGCTGCGCTTTAATACTTATGCATAATATAGCTTAAAGAAAAGATGAATTGGTGAGTAGTCTGGAAACCTGAGGCACGTTGCCCTTTTGAGTAATGATTCTGCATGTGGAAGGGGAGGAAAATACTGCCATAGGGCCTCTGTGACCTGTTCGTGGGTAAATAATTATACAGAAAACATTGATTTGGAATGAAAAGTCAGCTCAGAGGCCTGATGGTTATACAGCATTTCACGGGGTTAATCTGGGAAGGTTGTGAAGTCAGTCAAAAATTAAATTCATCCCTGAACAAAACTGCCCTGGTAAAGTTTTTATTTTGGAAAATAGAGAGGAAAACCAAAGCAGTGTTGATTTGCTGTAGGTGGAGAAAAGCATCCTCCGAGCTTGTGACATTTTTCAGACGCTCAATCTTGTACATCAGATGGATCAAGCCCGATGCTCTGTATATGCACATGACCAATATCCTTTTGAGTGATGAGTGTGCAAGCTCTGCTAGAGTCTGCAGCACATGAAAGACATTAAAATGGACTCCTTTAAATCTTTAAGACATGCTGTGTAAGCCAGCAAAGTGAGGTTAGAGAGTCAGGCAAAGCACCTCCAGAAGGCAAAGGTCTCCCAGTAATCTTTTATTATCTTGGATGTCTCTGTTTTCCAGCTCCTGTTTCCCAACTGGAAAACGAGGATAATGCCAACATCTGACAGACAGTGTCTGCTTTATTTGTTCTCAGTTTATAGGTTAGATTTCTTTTGAAAAAGACATAGTTGGCTCAACAACAACCCTAGGAAGGTGGGTCCTCCTACCCTTTATATCCAGGCAGTAGTGTGTCTTTCACAGAAGAGGTAGGGTATGGAGGAAGAGAGGCCTCCAGCCCAGTGGGCAAGTGAGGAGAGAGCAGAAATAAGAAAGAAGCAGAGTCACAATCAAGTGTATTTGGGATGGGAAGAAGCAGCTTCATAGGCACTGGAAGAGAATATGCATGGCTTTGCTGTCCTCCAAATACTGACTGAATTCAATGAAACCAGGCTAGAAGGCATCCTTGTAAGGAAGGATGCAGTGGACAGAGAAAAACTGACTTATGTTATCCATTTATAGTAATTGTGTTCATCCTAGTCAGTCCAGTTTATGTTGCTTTGTGAAGCAAAGGATTCTATTTTATATTCTAGTAAAATTGAGTTGGTTTTTGTTTAGAAGCCTTTCTTATCTCTTTTGAGGGGCTCTGGATAAGGGAGGTTTACCCTCCAAATCGGGATCTCGTAACACAAGGATGCCTTTTGCAAGATCATTGTGGGGTTCTGGGAGTGAAAAGTACCATAGAAGAGTGAAATTGTTTATTGAACTGCTGCATACTCACTCAGGTCTAGAAGCCCATTGCCTGCACTTCTGTGCAGCTTCTCCCTGCTGATGAGCTGTGTTCAGTTCTGCAGAGTCTGTAAGAAGTTAGTCCTTGAAGGTTCATTATTCTCCTCTGCTGATACTGAATACAAGCAAAAGCAACAAAGATTCTGCTTGTCTTGGCTGAAGTGAAAACATCTTCAGTCAATTACACCATTAACATTATCTTCTGTTCTTTGATCCCTCTTTGTTCCCATTTGTTGTATCCTTTCTGATGCTGAAGTAAAGGCTCTTTGGAGAAAGGGCCACCTCTGCTTCTGCATCTCTGGAGGTGGGAAGATCTGCTGTGGAATAGTTTCCATCAACTCCAGGTCCCAGCAGGGCATATAATTTTCCATAAATGGAAAGGCAACTTTCCAGCCTTTATCCAAAAGAAACACACAAAAGGAAATGTGCAACACGTGGTTTTCTTTCTTTTGATCCCTTTTTCTATAGACAGTGCTTGTCAAATTTAACTTGAATATTACCAGTGAGATTGACTTTATTAGCTCTAATAATTTCTGTGTCTTACAGACGTAAACCTCCCTTCTTGCCCATTCCTGCAGAAGTCACTATGCTAATTTCCCAAAACACAATCTGAGTCTACACAGACATCAAGATCCCAGTAACCAGAATATGTTGTTTAAGTCGGTGGGAATTATGGAAGTATCTTGTCGCCCAAAGTCAGCTATTAATTGTAAGTAATAATATTAATTCTTATTAATTATAGCTGTAGAATTATGTTGGACCCTCTCCATTTTTTAATGTTTTAGGCAATGCTCCATGACACTTTGACCAGCATTTAGAAAAATGGCCTGTATGTCTTTTTCTCAGAGCAAATAAATTAATTTTTATGGAATGGGAAGGTAGAACTGAATGAGCTTGTTGCAATGGAAATAGTCTTTCAAAACACTGGAAAAGTTAGACACTTGCAATAGCATGTGGTCTAATTTCCTGAACCTAGGAGAAAGGACATGAATCATTATATAGCTTACTGCTCAACATATGCTTGCTTCCTCATGTATGTAGAAGGCAAGGGTGGAATATATGCAGGAGTCAGGTCCAGCATTTCTCATTCTGTCTCTTACAAGTTCAGAACAACAGCAGACATTGTGAGTGACAAAAAAGCATGGCAAGAAGTGGGCCAGAGCAACTTAAAATACACTAGATGCTTCTAAACTGGACTGGATGAGAAGAAAAGTAACTTTTATTAACAGACACCTTTCTAATTTGTCACTAGCTTTGCTTCTGTTTTAAAAAATCTTGTCAGTATCTTTGGAGTTTTAATTTTTCAGGGTCTACCAAAATGGTGAATGCTGTAATTTTGTGCAAGAACCATCTCATCACACAACAGACTTTGTCCAATACTCCCGAGCTCTTTTCACATTTCCAACTAAGTTTACTGAAGCTTGTATTAGTGGTGAGGACAAAGGATGCAGTAGGGTTTTTTTGGGGTGGTGTTTGGTTTGGTTTGGGGGTTTGGTTTGGTTGCTTTGTGGTTTTTGTTGGTTTGTTGGTTTTTTTTTAAAGAAAGAGACATATCCTTGAGCTGAAAACTCAGAAGGAATCTTGGCTCCTTTGAGGAAGCATCAGGGTGGGATCCTGCAAACACAGGTTCAGTTGCCATCTATGGAACGTAGTGCATTCACAGTTCATATTCAATTTTTTGCTTTTATGGGAAGGGTTTCTGGTATTTCAGAGTCTGGCAGTGGGGTGACATTGAATACAAGATTGTGTAGCACTTTATAGAACTTTTCTTTTATTGGCAGTTCTATAATCACATTAAGTTAGACTGAAAATTTGAACTAATTCTTTCCCTTGAGGCCCAGGCTCTAATAATGGTAAAAATCTGTGAAATAGGATAAATACAATTCAATAATTATATTGATAAATAAAATGAAAATCAACTAATTGTGTCATTCAGTCTGTTGCCTGCCTCCGTTGTTGCTGCCTTTCTGCATCACCGACTGCTAAACTTTTTCTGTCACACTTCAATAAATTTAATTGTGCAGAATAAATGAGCTAATTTTTGAAGTCACAGGCTCTGTTTGCAAGATAAGGATGGTGATTTATTGACCTCCTCCAACTCTGTAAGAGTGTCACCCTCCTTTTTACTGACAACCATAAGAAGGGGTTTTGTCCCTCTTCACCCAGTGTCTTGCTAAATCCTACTTTGTATATTTACCTTCTCATCTCATTTTCTTGAAGTCACATAATACACCACAGTAGACCAAAGATCCCCGCTTCAGCTAGTGGCTATACAGACTATTCCAAGTGATTAGCAGAGCTGTGTGGTTTTTTATCTTTCTTTTTAATGCTGTTTTCTTCTGATAATCATTTCATTCTCTGGATTTTGGAAGGATGGCTGCTAAGGGGAAGTATGAGAGAAGGGGCACAGATTAATGCCTTTTTTTTTTTTTTTTTCCTGGAAGCTCTGGTCTAATCTCATTCTTGAATCATTAGCTCCTCCACCCTACCAGGATGCACACTCATTTCAGTGCTCATTCACATTGATAGTTTGACCATGAGAACAGAAAAGGGCAGACATTAGGCATTGGACATGCTTCGTGAAAAAAATTGCCTGCTTTTTAAACTTCTGTTTCTTGGTTTTTTGTGTTTAAATGCTGAAAAGACCAGGAAAAGATACTGGCTCTCTTCTCTGTTATATTACTGCAAAATTTTGACAGCAGTGAGTTTGCTAAACTGACATAAAATGGTAAGAGTGAATAGGTCACACCCTTTCTTTCCTATCTCTTGGATTTACTTTGATTTTATTTTTTTTTTTTTTTTTTAGCTAAACATCTGTGTGACAGCCACAACTACTTTTTTTTTTCATAAGGCTGGATCTTTTGCTCTGTTCTTTAAATTAAAGCCATAAAAAAAATCCCTATATGCGTGTGAAAAGAGATGAATAGATACTGCAGTACAGCTCCATCTCTGTTACAGCTGACAAATCAGTTGTCATGCTGTAGCAATATGATCTCTGAATCAAAAATCTTGGGATTAAACTCTTCAGAGAAGAATAAAATCAGCATCAACACATCAACTATGTCCGAAAGTGCTGCCAAAGTTCTACCTCCCTGCCTCTGGCAAATAAATCCAGTAAACGAGAAGGATGGGGACACCTCCTTCATATTGCTAGATGGCTGCCTGCTGAGGTTCGTCAGGGCTATGCAAACCAAACAGTTTTCCATCTCAGTGTATGCAATGTTTGCTTTTCACAGTGAGATTGAGTCTACATTTCTTTGAATATAGGCAACATAGCAAGTCAAATATATATGAAAGCTAGCTAGACTTTGACAAACTTGGCCCCCTAGAAGCTCACAGCGAAAGACTTTTTATAGAGCCAAGATTTCAGCCAGGCACCTAGAACACAAACTGTGAGAAACCTTTTTCTCATGTTTTAGTTGTTATATTGGACCTCCTTCTGCTGTAATTTTCTTCTAAAGAAGACTTATAACCTCCTAAATATTTCCTGTCAGGTGTTGGCTAGGTGAAATGCGTCGTAGGGAATTGCAGCTGGAGGAATCACAACATCTCACATACAGAGCAGTCCAAATTTCTGCCAAACTCTTTGCTGTGTCTTTAACTCAAACTGCTTGCAGTCTTTGTAATGGATGCTTGTAGCAAAAGGCAGACCTAACTCAGGAAAGCCTTCTGCATCGTGGCTCTGCCTTCCTTCAAACAAAAACTTACGTCGTATTTAACAGCCTGCCCTGGGAGCCCCACACAAACCTGACACAGACAGTCTTTGCATGAGATGATAGTTGCTGTTCCTCCCTGTTTCCACGGTGTAGTTGGTGTTTGTGCCTTGGTTTCTGTGGGTCGCTTAATTCAGACTATCTCAGGAACCTGTCAAGCTGCACCTGAACAGTTGCATTGATTTTAGGGGGAGCATGAATGTAAATTAAACCTGAACATAACTTTGGTGAAGAAACTATTGCCAACTTTAACAGGATGAAATTCCACCAGCATGTAATATTTTATTGGGCTGTAGTGAAATACTTTGGAGAAAGATTTCCAGTTCATAAAACACTTCCAAAACATCAATTGACCTTAACGTTTTGTGGGCCATTATTGTTTTTTTTTTTTCTCTGCAAACCAAGTTCTAATTGCTTTGCAGATTCCTTGCACCAAGAGCAAGAAGACAAAGTTTGTACCGAAGAGCTGGACCTTGTGGGAGGTACAGGAGATGTCTGAAATGCTACGTCTGATTCAGATCAACATTTCTAAACCCATGACTTTCTCTGAAGGAGGACTGTGTATGTCCTGTGAAAGAGGAAACCAGCAAACTCTTACGATAGAAGTAATGCTCATTTCCTAGTTGAGTTTTTTTTTGTTTCCTTCTGTGATCTTTGCCAGATCTTAACTTGTAAGTAGAGAAGTAGAACATATTTTCTAGTTAATCCGAACAGAACACATTCATCATGCTCTATAAATCGTAATGCAGTTCTGCCATTCTTTATCCTTTTTCATTGGTGTTCTGGTTACGTGGGTATGACTGAGATTTGCTGGTCTGATCTGGAAGTGACTTGGCGAAATGCCACCCACTTGTCACTCCAGGTCTGATTTACAGATCAGCTGAAGTACAAGCTTTGGTGAAATGCAGTCAGTAGATGAAACTAAAGTTAGGCAGACAGGAGCTCTTCATTGAAGAAAGCCTATCTTCCCTCTTGCTGAGTGTAGAAGCTTAACTGCCCACATATGGAGATCATTCAGAACTGAGTGCAGAGATGAGACTTCATATTTCCTGGTGGAATTTAGGTTACCTTCCCAAAATACCAGGCTTTTTTGTTCCTGGTGCTGAAGAAATGAAAGCCAACCCCATTACTGGGGCCAAGGCCAGGGTTGAGGTTTGAGATCTTTTTCTGTGTGTGATGTTTGAACACTTAAGGTGGCAATAACAAAACCATCCAACCATGTAAAAATGGGGAGCTTGAGAGTGTACTGAAGCCCCAGTGAAAAAAAAATGGAAAAGAATTCCTGGAAACAGGAGCTGTTCTCTGTGCATGGCTCCCTTGGGTCCCTGTCTTGCCAGACCTCCTCCAGTCTCCAGGACAGACCTGATATGATTAGATGAAAACATCCCCTACTTCACAAGGTATACTTACTGCAAGACACTTGTTTCCAGTTGGGATTTATTTTTTTAATGTTGTAGTTTTGAGCCTGCTTTGGAATATTTTATATAACATCAGCCACTGTGCAGATTTGTGTATTGTACTGTAATTACTTAAATAAGGGATTTTGTATGCTACAGCCAGTGATTCATGAACTGCGGGGTATCTGCAAAAACAGGCTTTCATTGGGATTATGGGATGTAAAATGCCTGAAGGTTTTTGCCTTTGATAGCAGACCTGCCATTGCATCCACACAGGGTTTGTCTAATAAATTGTATTAGCGCTTTCCAGCATCCTGATAACCTCCCTCCCCCAATTCCTTGCAATTCTGAAGTGTTTTGAAAGCAAACTCTGTGTATTACTGCTGTGGCAATCATTAAAGCTTATGTTCAGCATGCTTGTTGTTGACCATGCCCTGTAACAGAGAAGAAAGTTGAAAAGGTTCTTCAGGGAGGACTGAATGTTGTGATATTAGCAATTACATGATTTCTAGCTAGAAGTAAGGGAGTTGTGGAGGGTATGGGGAAAAATCAGAGTTAGGTGTTCTCAGTGTCTTCAAGGGGATGTAGTCATTTATCTTCCATCAGTTCAGGGTTATGTGGCTAAATCCCCTACCTGCTATTGGAATTAGTCTCAGCCACTGAAGAAAATGGAGCTACTGTTTGTTTTAAGACATTGTCTAACTTGGCATGTCACGTTATTTCAAGCCCACGAGGAGGACATGCTGACACAGGTTAAGTCCAGAGCTTTTTCCTTCTGTGAGATCCATCAGGAATTGGGCAAAAGGGAATCATAAGATAATGGCTTGCTGGCTGATAAAACCCCCTAATTCATCCAGGGGATAGCAGGTTTCTTGTTCCTTGCTGACTTTTCTGCCAGCCCATTTCTAAATGTCTGCAGGTTTTGTGCTGTAAAAACAGAAACAGTTGTTTTGTAGTTGCTCGTGAGTTTTAATTATAGCAGGCACAGTATTTCAGACATGCTGATGCTTGTTTTTATGTTGGGATCCACATGGCTGCATTTTCTTTCCAGGGGTTGGGAAAGATCATTTTCTTAGTCATATTCTTCTCAGTTCTAGCGCTGTGCAGAGAAAAAAACAAACCCAGTAAACCTCCCTGCTAACAACTCCCTGCTTGGAGTCATCACAGCTCAGGTAAGGAAGTTCAGCAGATTGCAAGTCCAAGTCAGGGTAAGTAAAATTACAGTGTATGTTTGGTGTCCATGGGATGCCTCACTGACTTTTATTCCCATGCATAAAGGAGGGTCATGTCAGCCATGAGCAGCAAGAAAATTCACGGAAAAGAAATCTCCACCCTTGTTCACTTCTGGTTGTGCCTGTTTCAAGCTGCCTAGGGTGCACCAGGTTGCTTGCTATGTAAAAAAAGAAAAATCACTGAAAATATGAGAGTTAGCAAGGAGCGTATCACTGTGTGTAGACTGTGTATACAGGCAGAGCTGTATGCTCTTGGCTGAAATCCTCAGCAGAGGTTTTTTTGGGGTTAGGTGCTTTGTAAAAGTTTGGTTTTGCTTTTAAAGCCCCACGTGCTTCCACTCTTGCTCTTCACAGCTCTGATTTACTGCGCTTGGCCATGCAAAGCAACGCTCCCAGACAGGGCATCGGAGGAGACTCAGCCCAGCGAAGCTGCAGGTAGAGCAAAGCTCACTGCCACTGTTTTCCATATGTTCCTCTCTATGGGGGCCTGACTGGACCTCGACCTGAGAAGGAAACAGAATGGAAACTTAATTGAGAAGCGAGTCTTGCCCCCAGGTAAATGAAGCAGCCAAACTCTTCTGTTCCCGTTCTCTTCAGGTTTAGCATGTTTCTGTGCTGGGGGGCATGTGTATGTTGGGGGGGGTGCTAGAGGCAGCACCTTCATCCCTTGCTCTGCCTAAATCCACAAAAATATCTCCTAGTGCTCAGCCTTAATTTGCAGCCTTTCAAAAGAACCTTCCCATATTGCCTCTTTTCTTTTTTTTTTTTTTTTTTTCTTTTTTTCTTTTTTTTACTCTTTTTTTTTTTAGTTCTTTCACATTGTTTTATTTTTTTTGCTATGTGTGTGGACTGGGTTGTGAAAACTTTTCTGGCCAAGATTTTTC